>JAOPUG010000376.1:14217994-14231114 GCA_027564375.1 Micropterix facetella | reverse complement strand
TTTTTTTTGGAAATATTAAGAAGAATTTAGTAACACAAATTGTTTCGAAAAAAATATGAATCTTCGTAAAGCTTATTTTTTTTAGTTTGAATAACTTCTAATATTTTTTTCATATTTTTATAAAACATATATAAAACGCGACGGCGCGGAGTTTTATTTTGCCGGATTGGGGAGGGGAATATATATATTATAAAAATTACAAAGAGTTTTCTTGTATGATTTTTTAAAAGCAGTTATAGTGCTACGTCACAGCCTTATTATAATGATACGGTAAATAACCAAGTAAAATTCCAATCGGTTTCACTAAGTTAACTTAATCCTCACCCAATTTTGCACTGATTCTTGTGCTATAGCAGAAAGAAACCCGTATTTTGCACTGTATGTGGGCATACTTTTAGTGTACAAATATTGCAGGATTCACTGGAAGACAGGGGTTTAGAATATTTTTCGGAAACTAAAATTTAACTGTTGGTTTTTATATGGCCTACTTTTAGTAAGGGAAGAGGTTAAAGTATTACGTAGGACGGGCCATATATAAGTCTGATGCATGCTATGCGTTTGTGTTCATTTGTTTGTTTGTCCGTCCCAAGACTTCCCGTGGTCCGATCCGATCCAAATTTTGTAGCAGCCTTCCTATGTCACACTAAGCGCCATTAGGTAGCAGAAAAATTTGATCCGAGTCCCGCAGATGCTCCTGCAGATGCATCCTGGTTTACTTAGCCTTGAGTAGGATTTGACCAATAGGTAGAGTAAGCATGGCATATATTGGTATTTTTGGAATTGTGGTGACGAGAGAAACTTATTGGAATATGTTTTAAGCCATTTTAGATAAAGCAGGGGTTATCAATCTCGGGACATGCCAAAGTTGAAGATCTATTAGTTTAATCGTCCGTCTGTCCATAATGTCATGATTAGCGTAAGAATACAAAGAAATAACATTCAATAAAAAGTGATTTGCCAGACAATGGTAAATCTTATACTTACAAAATGTATCAGGGTTCGTGCTCTAGCGGGGAGCTATGACGTCATCGCGCTACTTATCCGGCGAGATCGACGCTCGAGCTCATGCGATATATTGAGTAGTAAATATTCACAATTTTTGTCAAATTCTTGCGCTCGAATCTCGCTGTCGACTTTTCCGACTGCGGTAACGGACTTTATCAAGTTATTTAAACTAAATAGTAACAACTGAAATTGAGTTGAATGATAGGAATTACCACACTACTAACCATTCAATCACATAGTAGGGGCCACACGCTGCAGCTCAAACAAGCAAAGTGACTCTGACGGCACTAACGATACTCTGTCGGTTCCTTCAAGCTCGGATACACACGATGCACGCTGGAAACAAAGCTGCGAGCTGGGCGCACAATGTTATCATTGTGTGGGACGACGTTGTCTTTTTGAGCCGGTGCCATAAATTAATTGGCCGACTCGAACAATAGCGATGCACTGTACCTGACACAAAAGGCACTAATTCAGTGCTGTATGTTCCGCTTCTCGGGCGCGACGTGGCGCGATCGCCGGGCGACGGATGTACCTACAAGGGAGGTACGGATGTGTCCCGCCCGCTCCGTTCTTTCTAAACGACCACATAATGAAAATACAATCAATGGAGTGACTTTAAGGGCCGCAAGAGAGACCACTCAGCTAGGATTAATGGAGCTCTTTCCACACAAGGAATCCTAGCATTTCGCATGGATCATAAGACAAAGTTGTCCTCCAGACTTCCGTATGAGTAATATCCAAGTCGTCTTACATGATCAAATGGTGGCATACATTCCTATAACCGTTAAATATATTTTCCACATTTTTTTTTACTTTCAATATTGGAAACAATTTGGCCTTAGCCACCTACAAGCAGATTGATCAGACTACAGAGTATCCAGCGGAGTATTATACCTACATTGTCAATTTTGGGGCGGCAGGTTCCATCGGATTTCTTTGAGTGGTATTTTTTTGTGGTGAATAATATTTAAGTATATAAATCAACTCGATTTTAATTCCATATATCCATGGCTAAAGTAGAAATTTCGGGACGCAAAGCCACACTTTATCTACTTGTCAAAGAACACAACATTCTCGAAAGCCTTATGATAAAAATCTTGGTTGTGATCTACTTTTTCATTAATGGGGGATAATTCCTTTTTAAATTGATTTTTGCTAGGCATATTTATTTGTTTTTACCTTACTTGTTTAACCCAATTGTGTGTACTTATTCTTTCATTTATTTATTTACTATCGAAATTACACAGAAATTATTGTTTTTTAACGTCATCTCGATGTCTAAGTTAACTTTGAGCTAAAACATATCTGTCTAACATGGTCATCATCAAGCAAACTATCTATAAAAGTTACTAAGGAATCTCTTTAGTCGAAATAGTATTTTAATTAGCGAATTCAGCTGTCACTTAAACTTCTAAATACAACGTTTGTCGTGTAGGTGGTAAAATTCCTCATTTGGTTATCGCCTTTGTAACAAGAGCATCACAAGTTTGTGTTGGCGTTCAAAAGAATTCGTTATAAACCACAAACAGCTTGATCCACGGTGAATAAGAAAGTTATCGTTTTGCTATGTATATATCTCAGATACATTTTGTAAAAATTTTGATAAAAATAAACGTTGATTTGTATGGCATTGAAATGTCTAAATTGTGACGATTTTCTTATCTTGTATTATCCATTTAGATGTTTTACAAAATCAGTAATAATTATAGATTCTAGCAGGACTTCCCACATTTTATTAGTTTATTTCATCCGTACGCAGTAGAAAGATTGTGAATATTTTATGAAATATTAGTACAACATAACATTAACATACGCGACTCTTCTATATCATCTGTAGCAAGTGAAGAATTTGCTGCCACGTCGTCTCTCCATTTCCAGATTAACAGTTCATGGCCACCATTATATAACTCTCACAAAACAAATAAATACATATTATACACCATCTACATTACGATTTAAGCTCAAAGCCAAACATTGTAACGATATAAGTAATTGAAGTAATTACAACGTTGCGGTCACCGCAAGTCTCCACCGATTGGAAGTTTATCACTTTATTTGGTCTTATCGGCCCAAAACCGTAAAACATCATTCAAAGACAAAGTTTTTCGATTGCTGCCATAAACAGATACTGGGGCCGTAATTTAGATGTAGCCCGCTGTAATACTGCCAAGATTAATTATTATTAATGGCACCCAAACGGATACAACTGAATTAGAAGGAATTGTGATAGTAAAGTTTATTGCCTACTAATCGAAGCTTCGATACATTTCGGGAGAATTTACATGCAATGAATTATTCAGTTTACCTTTTCCACCAAAGAAGAAAGAGGAGCAATGAAGAGTATGGAGACTAACGAATCCGGAGAATAATTTACTAAGAAATGTTTGGTGCAAGTACCTTGATTATATGCCCGTCAAAAATTCTTATTGATTTACAGGGATAAGATGGACTTGCATGACCAAAGTTTGCACGCATTAAATAAGTTCGGTTTATTTAGATCCGTCGCCAGGAAAGGCGGTTTTGATACCTAAAGAATTTTTCAATATTTCAGTATCGAAAATTATTGGTGTGTTATAAATTCTGTAGAAATAAAATTACTAGGATGGTACTAGAGAAGATAATTTACTGTTTAAGAGCGTTTACTGGAAAACTATATTATGTTATCATAATACATAATATGAAATTGAATAGATAGGAGACTGATTTGTGTAGAACTAAAATAGGGGCCAGATGTTCATAACTCCGGCATAAAATTGGAGGAATGGAAGGAAATAACAAAAGACAAGGCTGCACACAAAGGCTACAGAAATCGAAGAAGTAGAAGCACATTGAGAAAGAAACAAAGGCTTGAGCTAGTGTATGACCATTCCTGGCATGTAAAAAGTCGCTGCTGACTACAAGTCTGCCAGTATTAGAACCGCTGCATCGAGATGCAGTGAGATGCGTCCTGCCCAATCTTCTGAACGCCACAATGCCATTCATTACCGCAATGTCGTATCACCTTAAATCCTTGGAAGCTGGGTGTAGCGCCATTGTCACAACTCAAAATTGCCAGTCAATTTCGTTACATTGCTGTACTCGCTACGATTTGTGCAAGTATGTTGTATCAGTACTGTAATAATGTATCCATTACCATTACCAGTCCTTCCAGGGGCATTTATTCATTCAACCAACCAGCCAAATAAAATTACCATTTTGAAACACTCTCAACCATGATACTAAAATGACTACATTGTTCGCGTTCGATCGATCGACATTACACTTTAAATCGGCGATCCATAAAAGTCTTAACGGTATTACTGTCATATAATTTTACAGAATTATGTTATATCTAATCGAAAAATTAACTATGATGTATCTTCCCAGCGTAATCGAGGTAAATAGCATGCAGATTTAAGTGTGTAAGTCTGACATTTTACTTTTCATCATTGCCCATGCTGGAAGTATATGATTCAGTGTAGCCTGGAAGACAGTGACGCTATAAAAGAAAGAGGAAACTGACGAAAGGAAAATACTCTAACCTCCTTCATCAATTTCCTACTTTATCCACAATTCCAGAATTATCAAAATTCAACAACATCACACAAAGAGACGCAAGATTACAGGAAATCATGAGACGTCTAAGGGTTACACTATGTAAAATTAGAAACATGGTTTATACCGGCAGCATTACCTTTACTGTTATCATCTAGATATATCTTCGTCTATATTCGTAAATAGATCTAGATGACATCAATGATGCTCTGATCTAGATGATCCAGATGATCTAGAAGTATGTAGAATTCTAGATACTTCCATTTTCAGACCACGGTACTCCTTCGCCGCAACTTTCCGAATTCGCCGGCTGCCATGCATTCTTGCCCTCATTACTATTCCGCGGCGGTGTCCTTGGCGGCCGGCGTGGCCCGTCTCTCGAGCCACGACGTGAGATAGGCGTGAACCAAATTGTCGTCATTTACATTTTAATTGTCCCCGAGGTGGACGTAAATCAATTTGTCCCCGACGACCCGCTGCACCGAACACCCCTCCCTCACCCCTTCAATCCCCGCTGCTCAGCCGTCTTCTTCTTCTTCTCTATTTTGCTGGGGAAGCTGTCGACTCGCGGGGCAAAATTAATTGATTATTTGAATTGAGACCTTTAAAGTTGGCCCTCGCAGGCGATTGTGTCACATTTCAATACGTCGAACATTGTAATGAATTCCAAAAATGACTACCAAAAAAAGCACACGAATAAGGAGACCACAATTCAATATCCATTTGAGATGTCATAAATGACAAAGACACGAGGATACCAGATTTAATATTATCGCAAAATTGCTAATGTTAACATAACCCAAAACAGTTTCTAAGCCTCATATGATTTTATGATAGGCATTAGCAGTTACATGTCGTTGTGCCTTAACAATAAATAAAAGTTTTGATATAAGAAACGCTATTAGCACGAATTGATTTATGGAAATAATCTTCAATAAATTTCCATTTGTTATTGATTGCTACATAAAATATGGAGCTAAGTAAACCGAATATACAAAATCAAATTCTTTTTTTAAGTGTTGTAATGTAGCAATAACTACATTGTATTATATTGATCTATCAATCCTGGTTAACAACATAAAAAAGTAAATATTAAAGTTACATGTAGCCTTTAATTAATTCCATGGTGTGAAACGACCTTAATATACTCTATGTTAGTACTTCTTGATAGATGACAGATAGTTTTTTTGGACAGATGTATGCTAGAATAGAGGGAAATTTATCTCACAGTATCTTTAGGGAGTCAATCTGAAATTTGAAAGAACAAATCGTCGGATTTTCCGAGAAATTTATTATGAGCGATGGAGCCCATTTTGACACTAATGGACTCGACAACAAGCAGAATGTACAACACAAGACAGTTTGATATGGAATTAAAACGCCACGAGCAATATCATTACTTCAGGCTAGCTCTAAAGAGAGTTTTTGAGCGATTTATTAGAGATAAAATGGTAAAACAGAATAAATGGTTTCATCAGAATGGCGTTACAATAAACGTTATTGACATTATTGTGTCTTCTTGAACTTTTGATGTTGCCAGAATTGAAAGCGCTAGCCAATTTTCAAGGGTTATTCGAAGATTTTAGGTATATAACAATGATTGTCAGGCTCTAGAACACCTGCAGGAGAATAGCCATCAAGAAATTACTAACGTAACTTCCGGTATTTTAAAGAAGGAATCGCAAAAGCTATGCAGTATCCATTTTAGACATTTTAATTAAAGTATAGTAATAGATACTAATGTCTCTTAATAAAATGTAAGTCCCTATCCTAAGCATATACAAATAATAATATTCTCTAATTAAGGTTGCTTAACAGAATTTTAGATAGTGATTGCTTGAATGTGTAATAGAATATATCAATGTTTCCAATTTGTTTATTATAAAAATCACA
This sequence comes from Micropterix facetella, assembly GCA_027564375.1. Classification (NCBI taxonomy): domain Eukaryota; kingdom Metazoa; phylum Arthropoda; class Insecta; order Lepidoptera; family Micropterigidae; genus Micropterix; species Micropterix facetella. Next base: position 14,224,679 of record JAOPUG010000376.1, on the reverse strand, counting down.
GCAGCGAGTAATATTTCCATTCCTGGATGCAAATATATCAAAACTAGGATGTCGAAACAAGTCGCAATATCTTGTGGTTCTTTATGGAGCATTAATTTTAATTTATCCCACTAAATCGCTACAATTAAAGATACCATTGAGTATTTTGAAAATATACATAATTTTAATTACGCTTGTGCATCAGAGGATCCATTTTAAATAGTACAGAAGCATCACTTATGTTGTTGCAATAGCTTTTTGTTTTAATGTGTAGTGTCACACAAATTTATTTTAAATACTCTGGAACCTGTTAATGTGTACATGGTAGTGTGGGGACAATACCGGTGACGCAAATTCTAGATGTGACCTTACACATTCATTGTAGAGTAGCTTCATTAGTGCAATTTAATTGAAAGGTTTAGATGCGCGGATTATAAACAATAACATTTTGTAAACTTTCTCAGCGATGGCTTCAATGTGCGCGGGTATTTTTTTAGTTTTTTTTTAGTAGAAAACAAATATTTATAACTCTAATAAAGTTGTCTGAAAATGAAGCATTTCAAATAGCCCTCGGGATCGTAATTAAAGCCACCACATGTTATATTAGATGTAATTTACGAAGGGCAATGAATTTATTATGGGTGACAAAAACACCAATAACGACCGACTAAACCGCCTTCCTTCCTTTAATTATCTCGACACTTTTGTCCCACTATCGATCTTGTCTCCTTTCTCCCTAAGATGTCTTATCTGCTAATCAATCTTAATGCCTTATAAAAAGGATAACGACTCTCCATCGACTTTTTCCGAACATTGGCAGCCTCTGGCCTACGATTCTGCCCCGTTTACGATCTTGTAATGCCTTCATTAACATGGAATGGATTGTGACTGATTGAACATCTCGCTTTTATGAAGAAATCGTAAAATTGCAATGACTTGCAAACTCAAATGACCAGTGCGCTTATGGGGAATTTCATTGGGGGAGTATAAGGAACACAAAAAATACCTGCTAAATCCTTATGTTAATCCTCTAAATGTAATGTATGTATATTTTTTTAATTTGCCCAATAATAAGTATGGATATGGATACATGTTATATCATTTTTATTTAATCTTGTAAAAAAATTGTGTGGCACTACTGCGATATGAAGAAGAGTCAATGATTTCAAGTACCACTTAAAACTGAATATATGAGCTTGAAAAATAAAATAATGCACAGGATATTCTCAGTATTCGATATCAATAGCACGGAACATTCAATCATACGACCGCACTTGACACTGACCTTAAATACGGAAGTATATAGACAGACGCCTCATCTTTCGGTCTAGTGCTCACAAAAGATCGATGGAACCTCACAGAAAACTCGAAATCATATAAAACAATAAGAAAATCCTTTCACATAATTTGCCCCCCATTATCCGAACATCTCTTTAATTAAAGGTTGGACACCATTGTGGTGGTTTCTATTTTGGAAGTCGTCGCATGAAATACCTAATCCTCTGGTAATTGATTTATTTAATTAATTCATTTTACTATCCAAGGTAGTGACGCATTCTACCGGCATTATTTCATTCGCAGATATTACTACTACTATATTATAGGAATGTATATATTTATTTATTAAAATTTATTAAGAACTCACAGCGCTACAAAAACACAATCACATTTACATTTAGAATACAGTATTTTTGACCGATGTCATATTTTCAGTAGTGGTTTCTTTTAATTACTTTGATTATAAATAAGATAAAATAAATTTACTACGTAAAGTTTGTAGTACCCGACGAGTCGTCCTTTTCTACTTCATAGGTGAACCTTAATTTTGGGTGTTTGGAGTTTAGATGATCTACGAATTCTTCCACCCTTTGTTTATTACCCTTCAGGATACATATAGTGGTGTCCACATAGCGAAGCCAGACAATGCGTTTAATTTTGGGAGTTTCGATGTATAGTTCCTCAACATATTCCATGTTTCTGCGATATGGGGCATCCCATTGCTACTCCGTCGATTTGTTTATAATAATCGCCGCTCCACAGACGGTAGCAGGATGTCAAGTAATGTTGGAGCATGTCGGCGTAGCTAATCGGGAGGTCCTCAGAAATAGGCAGATTCGTAAAGAGTGACTAAACGTCAAAGCTCACCATTTTTCGTTTTCATCTGTTTTACCCTTTTAACAATGCTTACGAAATACCATGAGTCTTTTATTTAAGACGTGTTCGAGGCCACCGGATAAGTGTTTCGACAGAGGATATGTGCGGATGTCGATTTGGTTTACAATCGGTCTCAATGGGGTATTATCCTTATGGTTTTAGGTAAGCCATATAATTTCGGGGGCTGTAAGTTATGTGGTTTTATAAGATATGCTATTTCTGGGAGGGAAGTTACAAATTATTTATATTCGTCTCTCCTTTGACTACTAAATCGACTTAATCGACAAGGCCAATTTTCCATAGCCGAAAACCACAGCCGCTCAGAAAAAGGGTTAAAATCACTGCGGGATAACAAAGATTTATTTGTATTATTGGCCGATAAAGGACACGCATACGTCATAGTTGATACTATAGTTTACGAGTAAAGAATTGGGATGCTCCTAGAAAACACCAAGTACGAACAGGTGAATTATCCCACAACCAGAATTAGCAGGCACACGAGAGACGTCAAACCTCCAACCGCTTATGTACAAAATGACGTCTTATGTGAAAGACTCGCGGCATTTCGTAAGCGTTGTTAAAAGTTTAAAACTGGCCAATAACGAAAAAAGGTGAGCTTTGAATTCGAGTCTCTCTTTACGAATCAGCACATTTCAGAGTGCCTTTCAGTGGTGAGAGATAATCAGATAATTGCCTGACATTCTGCTACTGTCTATGGAGTGGCGATTATTATAAACAAATCGACGGAGTAGCAATGGGATGCTCCGTATCACGATCATTCTTACCATATGTTAAGGGCGTGACAGATCAAATAAGATGCTAAACAAATTCAGTATAAAAACGATCTTCAAACCAACCCAAAATATAGCTCGATCTCTGCGGCCTGTAAAGGGTATATTACCACTGCAAACCCCAGGTGTGTATACAATCGAATGCAACTATGGGTTAGCCTACGTTGGACCAACAAAACGGCCCATAGCCACTCGACTGATGGAACACATCGAAGCTGTTAAAAACGTTTACCGAGAAAAATCGGCAATCTTCAAATATATATTGGATAGCGGAACTCACAAGTATGTGCAGTCTCAAAATCCCATTTTGCTATCCAAAGAACAATCTTACTTTCCCCACATGATCCGGAACGTCATTGAAATAAGAAGAACCCTGAATTTCAATAGATACGAAGGTTTCAAACTCTCTGTTACGTCGAACCCTATTCTTAAAATGTTCTCAATGCCCATCGTCGAGTGCAGGCCCTAATACCTACAAGATACAGCGATTGTTGTGTGCACGACGGAATTTAAAAATGCATGCTCGCCGAACCCGCCGTCCCAACAACGTTATAATATATGTAGTAACAGCAGCAGTTTGCCGTCTATACGCAAAACAACGGATACAAACAAATAAACAATATGGCCGAAACGTCGGATGACACATACGGCAAAATCGTTTTGCCTTATTTATAATGTCAAACAACCGAGATACTGTTCGATTTATTATTACGATCAATATATTAGGTGATTAGCAAATTAGATCTAAAATTCGCACATTGCTACAAAAAAGGATGGGAAAAGGAAAAGGGAGGGATGAGTGAAGTATTATTAACTTTGTCCAGTTTTTGAATTCATCTTTCAATCTGTCAAATGAACATTTTAAATAATTTTTAACTGTGAATATAAAAATATTTACGCCTCACCGACAATTTCTTTTTGTCTATCTATCACTTTGTTAATTTTTTTCAGAATTTTAGAATGCATATATTCTACGAAAAGAAGTTTTTCTTAAAAATGGCAGAAACCAAAAAATACTTTACCTCTCATAACGTATTTTAGAAATCCCTCTGCAAATTTGGCGTGTACGAGTATTTCAGCGCAAGCTCCCGCATACGCAATTACTTTTAACGATTATGCGCTAAAACACAGAAATTTGGGGCATGTCAACGTTAATGACAACATTTGTATCTTTCAACGGTTACCGCTCGGGCATATAACATTTTTGTTCGAGCGCTTTCGCCTCCCGGCTAGGTCGCTTCCCGTCCATTCCCGTAATACATGCGGCTTAGTAAAGGCAGGTGGTAAAGAGTAATTTTAAATCAGGAATGTTAACATGCGGCTACTATTTTTGAGGACTTGAATCATAATTAAAATTAGGATTTAGAAAAAGCGACTGCTGGATGAGATGTAGGATGGATGGAAGAAGCTAAGCTGATTTATGTATAAAGTTCGTCGAAGAAATGGTATGTTTTTGGCAGTTATTCTTATATTTTCTTGTCATTATTGTTGCATATAATGGATATAAAATAATACAGATGTTTAAAAGAGATATATGGATATGCACAACTTCGGCTGAGCTTTGTAGGTTTAATGGGATCCTTTGTCATCGGTGAATGACCATCTTTCATCCATCCATCTTAAAAACCACGCTCATCCTTTTGCAAAAAAAAATTCTCCAATATAGCCGAATTTAAGCTTTTATGGGGTAATCGTGACAACACAAGGTAAAAATGTAAAATATTATTAATATTTTGAGAATTTGGTAAAATTTGAAAGAATTCGTTTAGGGATGACGCTTTCGTGTTTTGATTAGGAAATAAAAATAACAAAAGCTAATCACATATCAGCGAAATACTCATTTATTTCCAATATTGGTTTTATGCAGGTTGTTTATCCTAGGTTGTTTATAATTTCACATTTTCCCATCCTATTACTGATAATTTTTCGCTGGTATAGCGGTGGACAGGGTCAGAGTGTCTTCTGGCTGAGGTGGTACGACCTAATCTAAACGATTATAATCTTTGTTTGATGTTGTTTTACCATATTGTCCAGATTTTTATTTTATTTTTATTTATTTAAGGAAATACACAATATTAATAACTGCAGTAGGTACATTATTGCATTTATATCCATAATTCAGGTTTCATAATGTATTATCCGGGATTTAGATGTCGCAATTTGAAACCTTTATGCTTTTCTACATAAACGTATTGCGTGTTATGTAACCAGTATATTTATCCACTAATTCACTAACTAAATTTTAAATATCAAGCTTTGGCCGATCGACAATGTTATCCTTATATTTGTATATACATAACTTTTTGCCTAGATTATTTTTTGGTGTTTGATGAGGGAGTTTACAGACTCTTATATATTCCTTGATTATATTGTTTTATTTGAAAAAATAACTATTTTATTGTATTATTGCTTAAAATGTATGTGAGTATAAGCTTTTATTTATTGGTGACATTTTATACATATTATGTTCTTACGGTTTTTCGCACTTGTGATTTTGAAATTGGATAACATTAGTTTAAGCTGGAATTCAAAATTCACAGCCATGTTATTCTTTTATCAAAATCAATTATTGGCTTGTCTTTGTCTCGTTTGTTATTACTAGATTTTAATACGTCCCACCCGTGGTAGGATTATTTCGGCCCATCCAGGGTGAGACAAAGTCTTGAATTCACTCGAAAAATTAAATAAAAATTAAATCGTCTAAAAATACTTTATTCGGCGTTTCACCATGTCCTAGAGACTATATACACCAAAAAAAATAATAATTGTGGCTGGAGGTGTGGATGTTACTATGCACGATAACTCAAGTAAAATACATCCGTTTTAAAAGTTTCTTTCGCCAATCGTTAGTTATGGCCAACGCGCAAAGATCTCAGTTAATTTTGGGGTATGTACGACCTACAGTTGGGGTACCTGCGATACAAATTTTCCCCTTAAATCAATCTTTTGCATTTTTAGAGCTTAGAACAGAATAAACAATGGAAATAGCAAAAAGAAATGTTGTTAGCCATGTCGGATGCGGTACATGTCGCCTGGGTTTAATCCATCACATCGAACGGATCACTATCAACTACTCAAAGATTTTGGAGAGCTTGTTATCTCAGAGCAATTAAAGTGGAAGAACATTTGGGACGCCATAAAATCTATCTCTGACGTAACATTGAAACCGCTTGAAGAGAGTGATTCCTCTTCATTGAGGGGTAATTACAGGAGTGGCACAATGGATCTCTTATGGTTTACGCGGTCAGTTCAGATATTTGCCCTAGACTGCTCTGAACTTCCTAATATATTATATATACATACATGAAATAATAATTTGGGCCGAAATTTGACAAATTTTATTTCTGCAATCATGGAAAGTTGAAAATTCGCATTATATTCGAAAATGAGTTCCATTATAGCAGCAAAGCAGCAGACATAGCACGCAATATCAATAATGTGTATGTTAGAAAATTGGGTGGCGTATGTGACCAGCCCACTGCAATTTCAGCTTGCTCATCTCCTGAGCTATGTCCACCACTTTGATTCTTCGGAGTATTTCTATCTTCCGGATCAGATCCTGTGGACAGATTCCGACCATAGTTCATGCCATAGCTCACTGAGCGACTTTATGGACGACCCCTACGGTAAATATTGAACTATAGAGACCTTATGGTTCATTAATTCGATATATCAATATTAATAACACAGGCCGACATGATTTTTGGTGTTTTGATTTTGACGAGTGTTCTTAACTAATTTGGGTACGCTGATTCCTAATA
>JAOPUG010000376.1:14065666-14076532 GCA_027564375.1 Micropterix facetella | reverse complement strand
CTAAACAATAAACATTATATTGATTAAATTATAGGTATTAAAATTTTACATTACGTACTTCAGTTACATAATCTGACCCAACTAGATACGGGACAGTACAGTCCTAGTTATGTAGGTAGGCCTTAAGCATTTGCCACATTTGTGTGTTTATTTTTCCAAGTTACTTTATAACATCTTTAACAGCTAGTTGGTTGTAGCGCGCCTGAAGCGCCCGTTGTCAAATAGATCGTATTACGAACGTTTCAGGCGCCGTGCATTATGAAAAAAATATCTTCAAAATATTAACTTGAAAAAATTATGTTTCATTGTATATAATTTAAATATTACCCAATTTCTTCGTGCACATGGATAGTATAAAAAAATAATAGGATCTAAAAAAACGTACGTCCGTAACGATCGTGGCGTACGTACCCGGTTTTGAAACACTGGTTTCCGTGAGATCACCGAAGTTAAAAAGCGTCGGGCATGGTCAGTACTAAGATTAGTAATCGCCTGACTGCCACTTGGTGTTATAAAAGCCGGCTGCCTGTAAGATAATTGTCGTAGGACATTAAGTTGGGCCGTTACCGCAAGGGATTTTTTTTTTTTTAAAAACGAAGAAAAAAAAACAATACAATAATAGGTACCATTGGGCAAATCTGTTAATCTTGACAGCAATGTCATATTTAATTTACATTATTTTGCCTATTTTTAACTGAAAGTAGATTGGTTTATTGTCTATTTTTTTTATCTTGTTGCATATAAAGGTCATACAAATCCGACAAAGAGATCCCACTCTGCGATGGTAAACGTCACGCGCTCCAAAAAATTCTTCCATTTTCCAATTTTTAATGTATTTTTAGAACGTCCGTACCTCGTGCGGCTGTCCTCGCAGGAGCGAACTAATCCGTCGGGCGCCGTCGGCCAAACTCGGCGTGTGTTAAAGAGACAGCGCGCGACATCGAGCACCGACATTGTCCGATGCAGCATGATAATTACCGACAGCGTAAGAAGGCGAGTTATATAGCACGAAAGAGAACGCGATTTCAAGCCTTACTCTTTATGCGATCAGTGAGTCAAGGATCACCGTAACTATATATTACGATATGGCCAAATGTATAAAAAATATGAATAAAATATTTTAAGAAAACAAGTGTAATACTATAATAACCCCGACCTCCGCTCTATGAATTCCTTGGCAGCTCCATTTGTATTTATATATTATTACAAGTTTCTACAATCGCCGCGTGTTACTCCGTTATGGCTTGTTATCACATCGGATACTTTTTTTAAATCGTACACATCATTTAGTATACATATTTTAACGAAAAGTCCAAACAGAGTCAGTTGGAGATCAAAGACAGTCTGCCGTCATAAATCTTTCACAGTGAGCGAGTGCGACTAGGGTTGCCTTTTATCGGGGGCTCGATGCGTGCAGGCAAAAATATGCCGGCAAAAGTAAAATATTGTCTTTGGCGTGCGATAAATAAGAGCAATGTGCGGCGTCGTCACGCCGTGCCTAATTACCCGAGTCGACTTATTAAAGCGGAACGAATTTACGACCGCGACCGAGCGCGATGCTCAGGCACTGCTTTGCTGTTATCGATACTAAAAACGATCGTATAATGCAGCACTCTAGTTGAATCTAATAGCGAAATTAGCGCAGACCAATTATTAGAACAAAATTACCCATATACCTAAGCTTTAATGCAATATGAAGAGGCGTAACACACAGCCGATATACAATTTTCGGGTAAAGTTCTAAATCAGTGTTCATAAAACTATTTAAATTGTTTATATTTTACACCATGACTATTATCTACCTACTTGCAGAAAACGGCGGTGACCAATGATCAAGATGAATTTGACACCTCGGATATAACGACGGTCCCTATACATATACTTCGCTATATGATTTTTTTTCACGAGGAGCATTTATTAAGGTAATCATCCACAGGTCCGCATCGTACGCATCGGGCGGATCGTATCAAACGGCTTATTTTGTGGTAGTGCGTCCACTGTATCCGCAGCAATCGGATTGTTGACGCGACAACCATATGCAATCGTAGTTTAATTAGCCGTGCAATCTCCATGCTCTGGGCATAAATTAATAACAATAAACACTCGTCCACATAGTGCCGAAATTCAACAAAATGGCGGCCGTCGCGGGCAGGCGAGTCCACTGATCGCCAATCCGTCGGCTTTGCTCAACAGACGAATAGTTGAGGAAGTCTTGTTGCGTAATGCTTCTTAAGGCGCGGGGGTAGGTGTCGACCTGTCGTCGGCTACCCTTAGAAACGACCCAATAGCCTCTCGATCTCGAGTGATCATCGCTGAGTAAAGGACGCCACGGTCCGCGATATTTATCAGTGTACATAATTATAGTCGCCAAACTAAATGTACTAGTGCTTGCTTAGTCCAAAGATATCAGCACCACCTGCATTTTGCGGCGAAAAAACGATTGCTATCAATGCTAAATTTTGGTATTAATTATATTTAGAAACTATTAGTGACATCTACAAGTTGTGTTTCGTATTAAAATTCGACCTTCCATTACTGGCTAAGGCCGTGGGCAATCTCTCTTGTTATTTAATCAATGGTATCATGTAGGACGGGCTATATAGTCTGATGCATGCAGTGTGTTTGTGCGTTTGTTTGTCCGTATGTCCGAAGGCCCGTGGACAGATCTTCAAATTTGGTTAGCGGCTTCACTGTGTGATCCTAAGCACCACCAGGTCGCAGAAAATTCAATCAGAGTCCTGTACGCCCTTCTGCAGGTGCATCCTTATTTACTTGGCCTGGAGGAGAATCTGACCAATAGGTAGAGCAAGCATAGCGTATATCGGTATTTATGGAATCATTGTGATAAGACAAAACTTGTTGGAATAGGATTAAAGCCATTTGAGTACTACTGCAAGTATATCCTGGATTAATTCGCCTGGATGTAGAGCAAGCATAGCGTATATGATCTTTTTGGAAACGTGGTGACAAGATAAACTTGTTGATATAGGTTTTAATTCATTTGAGTGCTGCCGTAGGTGTATCCTGGTTTACTTAGCTTGGAGAATAATCTGACAAATAGGTAGAGCAAGCATAGCGCATATGGGTATTTTTGGAATCGTTGTAACTAGAGAAAATTATTGGAATAGGTTTTAAGCCATTTTGGATAAGTTAGGGATTACCAATCATAGGACGATCCAAAGTTGCCGATGAATATCGCTACTTTTCCTGTTATTGTATTTTCATATTACTTTCCGAGGTAAATAGCATACGTTTTCTACTACATAGTGTAGTTAACGATAGCATGTGCCATTGAAATTTACTGAAATTAGAAATCTATTATTAATATAATACCATTTTATTTCTAAATTTTATTTTATATGTTTTTGCATAAAATTTATATATGCCCATTTACGAAATAAGTCAAATTGACAGTTATCAGGATTCCACATTCTTATACGACGACGTATACAGTGCTATGTTAACATAGTGGTGTGTATTATTTGTGAGTGGTGTATATAAAAGTGCGTGTGATCTCGACATCGCGGGCAAGCTCGATATCGCGACGACCGCAGGGATGTAAGGTATTCGCTAATGTAAGATATGACTTAATTATTATTTAATTTTCGGAGTAGAGTCGACAGACTATCACTAATCGAGGTTGATTGTTATGGGAACTATCATGTAGTCAAGTAGAAATATGCCAAGTAGAAATATGAGGGAAAACACAGGGGTTCATCAAACATCCGCCCAAATTATTATTTTCTTATATGATATACAACTAATATATTTTATATATACCATATACTATATATACTTATATAACAGCCCAGTTGATTTTGGGGTCTGTAGACCAAATTAAAAGAATAATATTTTGTATTATTTAATTATTGACAAACGTCAATACCTTTATCGGCCGATGCAGGAACCAGCTGGCCTCGGTGCGTTGGAATGCACCCCGTCATGAATTCGATTCGGCCGATAGATGGCGTCAAAAGTCAAATGTTATGCTAATTCAACTAGAATTAAAATATTTTTTTTACTTTTGACGCCATCTATCGCCCGAATCGAATTCATGATTGAGTGTATTCCAACGCACCGAGGCCAGGTGGTTCCTGCATCGGCCGATAAAGGTATTGACGGACGTCAATAATTAAATAATACAAAATATATATTTTATTATATTAAATTTCATTGCATAGACCCCAAAATCAACTGGGCTCTTTGTCGGGGCGATATAACAATAAAGTTCGTTGAAACGCCTCAGGGCAAAGAACTCGCCCGAGTATAATCTTACATCCAAATATAGGCCCTGTGTGCATTAGCTAGATGGATTCTAGAACATGTAAAACGTCGAGAAAAGTCTTTTTAGACGTTTTAATTTCAAGGTTAGTGTCCATCTAAATAACAAAATTTATCTATCTGTCTGCATGTAAACTGTGGAGGATAGTCTTTTTGGGCGATTTAATGTCATTACATTTTTCGCACGATTGTAAGACCCCCCCCCCCCGCAGCTACGCAGGGTTAGCTGAAGTATCGCATCCCTCTCACCCTCTCTTAAATGCCCATTTTAATATCGTAAATTTCCTGTTTTTATCCCGTGAAATCCGCTTTTAAATTACCTATTTTATATTTAATTTCCAATATTTATTCTTTCTCTGTCTGTAGTGCATTAAAAATAAATAAACTTTTCGTAAAATTATACCGTATAAGTACTTTTCAACATGTTAGCGCTGGGCTTGTATCGGTTTGTATATGGGAGCTGTAATCAGATCATTCATACGACGAATAAAACTAATTTGTGGAAGATTTTTTTAATTCGGATAATTCATTTAAAATTAACGGTTGTTCTAATTCGGATAATTGGTTTAAAAACGCTTTAACTGAAAAATTCAATTTGAGTTGAGTGTTGATTTCCTTCCACGACGCGCGCGTTTGTTTATTGCGTTTTAGATACGTTTAAAATACTATGATGTACACACAACCTGTTTTAAGTGTAAGACAACATTTACTGAACGCCTAAATGTTGACGATGACCTGTTTAAAGGAATTTGCTCACTGGCACCTCCATTTACTTCTCGTGCACACATTTTTTTCTCTCTGGTCTGGACCCCCTGCAAGTAGAAATTGACCATTGGATATCCATATATACCACTTTGGGAATCACTGGTGTAAACTCTTAGGAGACGGTAAATTCAGGCTGTTGAGAAATCGCGGATTATAAATTATCAATGAACTGTAAAGTTCATCACCCCCATCCACAGTGTCACGTCTCTCCAAAAATGTACCTATTTCGAATTTATGGTTGGTTTTTCGCTCTAGTAAACCAACCCATATATAAGCGAGACCCATCGGCCCGTGAAACCAAATACTTCAAAGGAATTTTACACTCGCATTGATATCACAACTCCCTGCCACTTATAAATACGTATTGACCCAGCGCGTTGCTAAAATAGTAGGTCGATAACTGCTACGAAGCTGATATTGTTATGACCTACGTGAAGACTGATCGAGGAACAGCTATTGGGGGATTGACCCTAGTTGGGTAGACTTCACTCGTATACCTCAGAAGGTAGACATGAGTAAATTTTACTCACTTCCCCGTTTTTTTGTGATTATCATGCTTATAATAAATATACAACTATATATTCAATATCAACATTTATTTTCTTTAACTTAAATTTTGTTTAACGTAACAAAAATAGTTGTAGAAACTAAAATACACTAGCAAGAAATGAACAACAGACTTATATTTACATTTACAATAATTATTCAACAAGGTAATTATTTTAAGCGCAAAAACAATCTACAATATACTTGAGAACATAAAGGAAGTTTTGGATCACCGTAACCCTAAACAGAAACTTGAAAATGAACAAAAATATATACAATCTGAGTTGACAAGATTTCGTTCACATTATTCACTAGAAATGAAATAGTTATGGAAATTAAATTATTCTTGCTTTCAAAACGGAAGCGTTATTTTTACCACCGCAATAGTTATTGATAATTATTACAAGCGTAAAAAAAATCTCATATAACTTAAAAATACCAAAAAGTTGAGAGCAGAATAATAAAATTAAAAATACATAATTACATAAACTGAAACAGTCAAAACACTTGACAAGATTTCGTTATCCTTATTCACTAAAAACAAAATTGGGCGCAATGAAATCAAATAAACTGACATAAAAACAAATAAAAATTAAATGCTTTTTATTTCTATGAGTAAAATTTACTAAAATAAACGTGCAAAGGTAAGATATGCGTAATATTTACTCACCAACTTTTGCGCGCGTATTCACGACGGATGCTAGGCAAGATGAAACTGGTAATCAGACCCACGGTTCGATAGTGGACAAGAGTGGAGAGGAATAGGTGGGCCCAGGCCTATACGCAGAAGAGGTGCGTAGTATACAACTTTTGAACATCATACTATCCATCTAGATTTAAAATGAACGCAACCTTACGATGTGCAAAATGTATATTATGGTACCTAATCTAAACCAACAATAATGAATGTATAAAAGTATCGAAAATTGCACATATTAAATATTGGATATAGAAGATATTGATTTCTTAGTCGTGGGTTATTGGGGAGATTAGATTGAAAGACATGTATAATCAATAAAACCATAATGTAAAGATATACTTATGTTGTGTTATGCTTAATTCCAATATGTATCAGTCATACTATTAGCGAGTTTTGGACAAAAAAAGCCATAGTAACGTTATACAAAAGACGTTAGACGTTTGAGTATTTTGAAACTTTCCTTGCAACGACCTGTTCTCTCACTGTATACCGAAATAACATAATCTTCGTCTCCAGTGGAATACTTCAAATAAAGTATTGCTTTAGGGTAGTACAACTGCCACAAATCCAACAATTGTGGCTCAACAAACAGATCGTCGGAAGGATGATGCCATGGATTCCTTAGAATGATTCTAATTATTGCCTTTTGGACAACATTCACTTTCTGGAGGATGGGTTTTCCGCAAGATCCCCATCCAAGAAACCACATGTCATGATGGATTAGAGTATAGCATACTACTTTTAAGAAAGGCAGACTAAGACTATCTCGCAATTATATGATTACATAAATTAATTTACTTAGTCTTTTCATTATACACTCGATCTGTGATTCCCACCGTAGGAATCATTATTCTAACATATTTTATCTCTCGGAGTTGTGCGATGGTTGACAACGACACATGGCATCTGGATAGCAGTCGTGAATAATGAGATGATTGCGACTGGCCTCTTACCTCGATACTAAATGGAATGTTTTTAGTTTTAACAATATTTAACGTAAGTCGGTTTAGGTCCAATCAGGTTTTAATTAAAGCCATCACGAAGTTAGTGCGATAATATACTTTTTCCAAGTAGAACCGAAAATGACTAACACCATGTCATCCTCACATGCTATTGTTCTCTCGAAACCAAACTTACACACAAAGTGGATTTATGTACATAGTGGAAAAAAATTGGTCCGGGTGTGTTACCTTGAGCAAAGCAATTTGTAATTTGCTGCGATACTTTTTGGACATCGTTAAGATTAACGATTTGTTTTCTGTTTTTTAGATAATCTGAAAACCAATTCAAAGCGAGGCGTTTGATACCATAACCCAGTTATCTTTTACAAATTATTTTATGGGATATGGTATCAAAGGCCTTCGCTAAATATAAAAATATCCCAATACATTTCTTTTGCAGTGCAATGCATCCGTTATGCTTTTAGTAACTTCAAGGATAGCCTCACTTTTGCCGACACCGTCCCGAAAGCCGAATTGATTACTAGATAGGAGATCCATTTGATCTAAATGTTTAATGAGTCTTTTCTTCACCACTTTTTCAATTACGTTGCTCGGATTGTTAAGAGGTAAGATAGGTTCGCAATATCTGTGATATTCTTGCTTGTATATTGGTACTATATTGGTATGCTTAAAGTGATTTGGGAAGATCCCTGTCTTAAAGCTTTTGTTTATTATATATTGAAGTGAAATGACAAGCTTAGTTTTATAAGTTTTTATAATATCTGCTTTTATATCATCATGGCCATTTGAGGACATTATTTTTGAGAGTTGATGTTATTTTAATTATTTACTTTTGCCTTTGTTAGCCTCTTGTAGAATGACGAGGATATAATGCAATTGGTGTCGACCCTGTCAGTTAATTCTTTTTTGGAGATTCTTATTTGTTAAGACATTTCCTTTACTATTGAAATATCAATAATAAGATTCACGACTTGTTGAGGGTCTCAATTAACTGTGTCTATCTTTTCCATTAGATTTATTTCCGGGATTGTTTTATACTTTGTATTATTAAAAGCAATATCTTTTACCATGTTCCGTATTTTTTTCAATCATGTTTTACCACTTCTCTATCAATCATCTAGAAATTATTGGTTTCATATTTATATTATTAAATGACACATGTTTTTATATTTCTTATACTACTCTATTAATTCTTCATCCATGTCATTTTTAGTACAGCTTTGTGAAGTTTATCCCTATTCCGAATACATCGAAACAACCCAGAAGTAATCCATTCCTTGGCACGTTGTTTTTTTTTTGTGAGATGGGTATTTGTGTCACTGTGGTGAACATTTCTGTATGCCATTTCAAAGTTGTGATAAAGTTTTCGGTTGCTTTATCCACGTCGTCTTCCTTTAATACCGAGTCCCATGATTCATTTCAGATAAAATGTGTTAGATTTTGTCATGGTTTCTAGTCATAATAATTATTCTTTCATTTTATGGGTGGAGTAATTATTCCAAAAATCATGGCACAGTGATCACTGATTGCCGTATTATATACGGCCGAGAGATACTGTAGTTTCTTTCCACTAGCAGATAATTCAAACAACTACTTCAACGCTACTACGGCGAAAACTCTACAAGCAAGCAAATATAGAAACAACGATGAATATATATTCATATATAGCGAAGGTAGCATATGATACCTTCGGATAGAGAAGCTATATTTATTTCTAATTGACAAAGTTACATAACTTATTCAACGATTATCTAGCCTATTTATCACAACAAAGTTATTATACTCCTGTTCCCGTTATATTCCTTCCCTAGACATAATGCACTTTTTATTGTCGTTTAATTCATATTCTCTTTACGACCACCACTACAGATGTATTATTATTAAATTGTCGATTGACTGTTAGAAATTACCTAGTCAATAAGTCCGCTGTTGTTAGCAATTGTGTGAATAATAAAGGATTTTGTGTTGTATTGTGCTATCGTTATCGGATTATTTTCAAGTGCAAATACTAAATTGTGCCACCTCAGCTAGTACTGATTTGGTTGCCATAAAACCACAAAGACTTCTGATTTGTCTTAGTGTATATCGAGCTACATAACTTACTAGGATAGTTGATCGGTGTACCTATTCACAAAATAGATCAATAACTGTTTTTGTATCTCCCAACCCATTTTAATAACATGGAGTAGTTTTGATGTAGCATTAACAGTCGATAGACATGCCCATTAGCCAAACTGTTTGTTGTTATTAATGTAATGAAAGACGTAAAAATTAATGAGGCGGCTCAGTATTAACTTTAGATTTTTTTTAAAGACCGGTAATATGAATATCGGCTTTTTTGAACATATATATTATTTTCCCCAACTTTAATTCATCCGGAAAAGTTCCTAACGCTTCCGAGTAGCTTGGGCTTTAATGGCCGCATTATGATCTGGTCGGCTCAACTCGCGGGGTAACTCCTATCCGGGAGACTCCACAAGTGAAGGACTAACTTGGTAAAAGAGCTGTGCGGCAGATCTGGGGAAGGAACCTCGGGCGCAACAGGACGGCTGACGCACTGGTCAATTTACCGGCCGTGTTGTCAATCGACTGAGACCCGGAGGGATCTGAGAATTTATGTTCCCTAGGACGCAGGGGTAGGTGGCGACCTGTCGTCACCTATCCTTAGAAATGATTCATTGGCCATCCGATCTCCGTTGGTCATTACCGAGTAAAGGACGCCTCGGATCCGCGATATTTCCGAGTTACGGAATACCGCGTTATCATATTAGGTAGAGGTTGCGCAAACTACTTTGAGCCCGGAATCAAACGAGTGGATGGGGAATATATGGTAGTCGGGGATGAGGGTGTCCACCGGGTGTCTGCTCGGTGCCTTGTCGTAAGGGCCGGACTCTGACGTGTAGTGGCGGAGCTTTATACGTGGATTTGTATAATAAAAATTTTCTTTACATTCATCTCGATGCATTATAAGGATTGCGTTCGTTGAAACGTCTCGGGGTGGCGGTTTCACCAGTAATATTGATCTTAAATCAAACCCTTTCCGGAAAGGTGCCTTCTGCTAAGCATGCATTTCACAGAGCGCAAAGATAGTCTGCAAGAGCAGGCATTGATGACGTTAGTAACCGGCTGGACACATACCACATGTCAGTCGATTGGGTTTAAGTGATTCGGGTACTCAAGAGATAATAGTCAGGGATTCTGGGTCAGAATTTCTTCAAAATTTTAATAGTAGGAGTTGGACTCGTTGACAGATTGGGCGAAGTGCTTCCGCCGATAATTGTTAAGCAATTCAGTAACTGTATTGGGATTGTCGTACTGATAATTATTTAAATTCAAGGAGATGCTGCAAGACACCGACACATTTTGCGAGGTCTCTGACTTAATCACATCTTAAGAAGTAATGTTAACGGTCGACTTGAAACAGGACGTTGCTTCGGTCGATCTGTTATTACTATGACAATTATTATTATGAGTTTCGACATTATTTTATTATTTATTTATTTATTTCAAAATACCATTTTGTATTTAGAAATTACAATGAATTACCTTATGTCGTAAGTAAAAACAATAATGAAATAAAAAAAAATAAAACCAAATCAGTCGATTATAAAT
>JAOPUG010000376.1:13907165-13918193 GCA_027564375.1 Micropterix facetella | reverse complement strand
GTAAAAAAATATAATACTATTGTCCAATACTTACACAAAATGGAAAAATTCTTTTATTTCCTTCTAACGTTGATTTCTTGATTTATTTTCAGGTACATTTTTATTTTTGTTTTACCTTGGGATATATTTTTGTGAATTTCAGATTTCTGCGACGTTTTTATACATATGCATATTATAATGTTTTGAAATAGTATAGCTGTGCTTTAAAATACCTTGTTCATCAATTTTAGGTTAAAGGTCATATCATTTAGTTAGGTACTTAATTTATTTTTTATTATACTATCTATACTTTTACATATCTCTTATTCTTCTACCTAATTTTTCTTTTAGGCCTAGCCTTGTTACGAATTCTGTCCATCCTCTTGTATACATTACATTCGTTTATAGGTGATTTTGTTCTCCAAAACTCTCCAATTATTGTGGTTAGATACGCCGCCTAGAAAGTCAATAATATTACTGCTTTCAAAGGCGTGAGGTGTCTGGTGTACATTTTATAAACCTTTTTCCAAATCTGTGCACGAGGCGAAATAATTCGATCGCATGTCATCGTAACTTTACGACTATTGCTTCGCTTGGCCAGCTTTGCGGTTAGCCGCGTAAAATTTTCGTTAGCATTTTTTCCTGCAGACATCCGTACATTATAATTAAATAGCACTAGCTTTAGGTAAACAGGGATATAATTAATTCATATTTCGTAGAATGAATCAGCTGATGAGTGTATAGTAAAATCTAGTTAGTGATTACAGCCTTGAGTCATATAATAGTGGGTATAGTATGTCACAGGCATGTGCCGGATGTGCAATTCCTCAGACCCGCGGATACGGATGCGGATGCAGAAATTACTTATATCAGTAATAAACTATTAAGCACTAAATTTAAATAAGTTATGAAAAATGAGGTGTTTTTTAGGTAAACTGGGTAGTATGCTCTGGCAACACTGCCAGAGGATACGATGAAGATAATGAGAAATATCAACCATTTATTATTGATTAGAACAGAGAATAATACCTAAATGTCACCATAAACATTTTTAAATATATGTTTTTAAAACGAGCTGCCATATTGGATTTAGCATGACGCCACATGCTTATTGTATTCTCCTTGTCATACCCTTTCATCTGATACCCATGTCGAGTGGATTGTAAAGAAAAAGGTAATCCGCCATTTTGTGGTGGCCGCCATATTGGATCTAACGTAATATTAACGGAGTATTGTATTGTCTTCAGAACCAAAGGCATGTGCAAAATTTCAGGATGATCGAATATCGGGAAGTTAGTTTAAAATCGATTTGTACCGAACAGACAAACACGAAAGCGAGCACTAACGTGGTAACAAAGGATCGAACCCTCAGGTGATGCCATGTTATGATGGAGAGAAAATGTAAAATCTATCTATTTCATATCTAACCCAATATGCGCCAATATTTATCCGCCCTACCTACCAGCGTTACGTGTGAACAACTTATGTGTAGTTATAGGACTATACAATTACGAGTTAATTGTAAGGCGCCTAAGGCGCCCGTCCCCCTCCGCACCGGTAAGCTTCGCACCAATTTTTTTTACAATTTTGAATTCCTAATATATTTTCAGAATATATGTACCTCACACGCCATGAATGTCTCGTGTCTCGTGCCTTTTTCGAATTTCGTACAAATGCACTTCAGCGTTACAGAATCAGTGATGAGCGTAACTATTTATTACGATTGGTCCTAGGGGGAGGCTGGTCAATTATAGGAGTACAATCCTAAAAAACAGCTCGCATGGAAAGAAGGTCGTAAAACTTCTGTTTTTAAAATACAATTTGCCATTGTTCAAATTTAATCTTGACTTATCCACTATTTCCAATTGTTTAGTTAGTTATTAGTATATGTAGTTGTGTACATAGAGAGTATAGAAATTATATAAAAAATATAGTAATAAGAAACAACATACAAACTATTATGAGAAAAGTTAAATTTTGATACCTAATATACACGGCTATTCAAAAAGATGGTCCGAAATTAATTTGTATTTAATGAAGTATAAACTGAACATGAACAATCTACAAACCAATGAAAAGAGAAAGTTTCAAAGTTTTTTAACACAGATTATAAATGACAATGTGTCCCCATCTTGCTGCATGGCAAATACCTATCTAAGCGGTAGCCGAATTCATCCCACGCACCTAGAAGCAAGTCTTGTGTTGCTGAGTTCACCGCAGAAGTGACACGGTTCCGCAGGTTGGCCAGTGTTGTCGGTATAGGTGGGACGTAAACAGCCTTCTTAACATAGCTGCACAAGAACAAGTCACATGGTGTGAGATCCGGAGATCGCGGTGGCCAGAAGTGTAGATGGAGCCAATTCTTTATTTCCCGTGCGATCTATCCATCGCTGAGGAAAGGATTGATTTAAAAATCCTCGAACATCACGGTGCCAATGAGGCGGAGCTCCATCCTTTTTCTTGTGAAGCCATGTTAACTGTTTACGTCCTACCTCTATTGACAACATTGGCCGACCTGCGGAACCGTGTCACTGGTTCTTCGCGTGTGGGATGTGTTTGGCTACTGCTTAGATATTTGCCATGCATCAAGACCGGGACATTGAACATTTATAAAAATGTGGTAAAAAACTTTGAACCCATCTCTTTTCATTAGTATGAAGATTTCTAAAGTCCAATTTACACTTCATTAAATACAAATAAATTAAATTGGGTCTATCATTTTGAATAACTCCGTATATTCTAAAAATATGTTTTAAATAAAAAATAAAAAAGTTGTTTCTTGTACCAATTGCACTCATACTTATAGATTGACATGTTAAATATATCGTACTCTCACATCTATACAGGTGCAACTCGAAATTTGCCACTTTTTAGTTGTGTAATTGAAAATGAAACGAAATATCATTTAGAACACAGCCCTAAGTCAAACACTACTAATTTGTAAAGGAAAATCGCCGAATAATAGTCATGCACACTATCTAATTGGAGTGTATTTCTTTTAAGTATACTGTTGTGACTTGAGTTGTTCCAGTATTACTGCAGAAATATAAAGCCCTCTGGTGACACCTTTTTACTTGGGTCTATATTGACATTGACAAATTTGTTTATATTCTGCTACGTTTGTGTAAGACTCGAATGGAAAACTATTTATTTACATATAGCCTTTTGTAGTCGTCCTTTTTGTATGTCATCGTTACATCGGACATGTATGTCATCGTTAAATACCATAATCTGCCATGGTCATCTTATTGGTGAATAAATTAAGTGGAAATATTATATAGATATATTTAAATAATGTTCTATAAAATGTTTTTTTTAAGTCCAGTGACATGTAAAAAGTAGTTTAAGGTAATATTAGCATTAAATACAAAAAAATATTAGGGTATTACCTATGATAATTCCATTCTATAAAGAATATTTAAGACTAAAAGTATGTATGAATAGAGCGATTGAGCACGTTTGGTTGTTTAATCACGAGTTTCTCTATAGTTGTTTGCAGTTTTGTCCAAACCGCAAGACGCTGTAATGGATAATACCGGCACAGGGCCTCATATTCGAAAATTTCTCAAAATTAGACTTTTTCACTAAAGTTTCCAACATATATCCGGGATTAATGTATTTTGTCCAGCCTTAATGTATAATTTATAAGAAAAATATTTCATTATCACATTCGCGGCTTAGTTGATTTTCTATTCGTAACACCATCCGTACAATTTTAAAAATCTGACAAGTACACTGAATCTGAATTATGTCATAATAACTTACTAAATATATTTTTTGCAAATGCAGACGTTTTTTGTATAATTATAATAAATCTCATTCCGAACCGGATGAAGCGATAAAAATAATATTTGCTTTTTGTAAAGTTGTAATTATAATATAAACATTTATTGGGCAAAATCCAAAGGATCTATAGGCACAAATCCTTGTTTTGAAACACATAAAAAGGACGATTTTTCGGGGTAACTTTGCGTCGTTACCAGTGACTATTATATGTTGATTTGGTTTTATACCTCCTAAGTAGCATATTTACATTAACTTCGAGGCCGATGAGTTGCCGCAGTGATTGCTGAGCACCATCAGCAAGAGCATTTGTGGCTGCTTGAGATCCCGAGCACCTGCGTAGAAACCAATAAGTTACTAATTTAATATACATATTTCCCGGTCAGTGTTATAGCAATTGCTGGTGCAAATTTAATAAATATATCAATTAGATATTCATAAATAACCTAATAAATGTGTCCGTCACAAAATCCATCCCCTAACTTATGTGTTAAATTGCTCGTTATATAAGCTTATTTTATATAGGCCTGTGACAGATTCATAATAATTAAGATATTCTAATATAATCCCGTTTCCTTCTAAATATAACACACATGTCACTTTCACCTGTTGCTGGAAGAATTTACTGGCTTCGGTATTAAGTTGTCCGTTGTTTTTATGCAGCGTCGCGCGCGACAGGCAAGGGCCCGTTGTTTTCCAGTGACACGTTCACAATAAGTACGTTTATCGGGGACCCGTACTCACTGCCAACCTGGGCATACGATCGTGTGCGGGTTAAGATTCCCAAAGTTAATAATTGATCTTATTTCTACTTTGTTGCAAAAATTACATCATTCCTGAATTTATAATAATGGGTATTCAGAAAATATTACATCACCATCTGTTTGTTAGATAATTTTGTTTCTCGTATATCAGGGAAATGAATAAAACTTAAAACATACTAATTGCTAGAGTAGAACAACAATGTACACATAATATATGTAGGATTTGTGGAATTTCACAAGTTTATAGCGGGAGGCAATAATAAAAATGTAAAGAAGTTGCTTTTATAGTGAAATTGATACAGAAAATTAAGAAATAAATAAAAAACAGATTTTTTAATGTCATGTGGCTTTAGCGCCAAATAGGAATAATCTATGCATGCTGGTGAGGGCGCTGACTGGGCATTGTGGCCTGAACAGACACATGTTCAACCTCAAGCTCCGGGATACTAGAGGGAGCAGGTTCTGCCAAGATGCAGAGGAAACTGTCATGCACCTCATGACAAATATGATCCGCTGATACGTAAAATAAACACCCGCCTGGTTGGCTACTACATCCAAGCTAAAGAGGTAAAACAATCCAGCGCTAAAAGCTTACTGCGGTTCTTAAATGACTCAAATCATGGAACTAAAGTAGGTAGCGATCACAGTATCCCAGAAATGTTCACAGTGATACAAAGCTCACTAAACCTTGAAAAAGCCCCACACAACAAAATAAATAAAATGATAATCAAATTCAAATTAGTGTTGAGCGGAACCACGTTAAGCTAGAGTCTGATGGTATCGTTGTAAAAGGGGCGTCCATTAATGACGTGAAGTTTTTTAAATGGACCCCCCTCCTCCCCCTAGGTGAGATTTGTTGAAATATGGTGCTCCTCCTCCCTCACGTGAGATTTACATTATAATTTAATTAATTAATTTCATTTTATATGTTCATGTATTTTGATTCATACGATATGTTCATGTATTTTGAGCGAATGCGAGAGCCACGACAATGTTGAAAAAAACGAGAAAACGGTGTTAGGCGAGTACCTACGCCTAGCTGGTCCAAAGGCCGTACAGCGGCCGGCGCTAGTTCAATCGTCTTCAGATCGTGTGCTGACATCGTAATGCGATATAGGAGAGATTCATAGTACGAAGATGGATGAGAGCGTGGCAGCATCGCCATACGTGTATGTATCGCGACCACGGAAAATTGTTATGTTGTCAACCGGGTGTTATCAACCGTGACGTCAATCGTGTTGTCAACCGGTCGTGTTGTTAACAACAAAGAGCAGATATCGATAGAGAGTGCTATGGTAGACGGCGATACCGCAGCAACTGCAGAGGTTGAATAGCCCACGAGAGAACCACAGATGGATATCGATCGAGAGAAACGCGTGCCCACTTCGCCAATGCCTTCAGTGCGAACGAGTTCATATTTGCATGCAGTGTGTACGATCGCTTATGGTTTAAGTGCGATTTGAAGAAGCTTAAGGTGACATCTCTCTCACACAGTGAAAAACGGACATTTTGAAGGCAAATTTAAGTGACTCCCGTATGCATTTAAACAATAATAAAAATATGAGCAAATTTCTTAATTTTTAGTACTACTCGTATGATGCGATATTTAAATATTTTTATTTTTTTCTGAATAAAAATAAATAAAAGCTGGAGTCATCATCTTTTTGAATTTTGGATTTTTCTTGGAATCTATTTGATGAAGCCATATTTGTCATTCTTGTGAATTTTTCATTATAATATTTAAAAAAATCAAAAAACATATTATTTGTCACTCCCGATTTCAGAAGAATGTTATCACTGCGCAAACAATAATAGGCACTCGGTCTATTGCGCTCCGCTGGAGTTACGCTTGGCGTACGAATGATATCTCCGTGCAAACAATAATAGTCGTTCGGTGCATTGTTCTCCGCTGGAGTATCGCTTGACAAATCATTCCCATTAATATAGCCGATAGCGGCGCCTTAAGACTAGACATCGCACTGTATTACGATTTCATTTATTAACAACGTTTTCACGAAACATCAAAAGCGCGGACTCGAACTGCACCTGTATATAATTTTGTATCTACTTTTTTGATGGTAAATGAGAATGATACCCATATTAAATTTTATTGTCACTGAAAAAGAAAATATGGACACTGATGTTCATGCAAATCAACAGCATTTTTTTCAAATGAAAATACATTACGCAATTATTATCATTTAGTACAAAAATAAAGGAGTACAGTTTAGAAATATCAATGTTACGGGCGGACCCGCCATCGCGGGATGTTATAAGGAGATTTATGGTCTTGTCATCCCGAGACAAACGCAAAGAATTGTGGACATTATCTTGTCTCTTATGGTCCCATGCAGCTTGAGCCTAATGTTTCTTATGACAGTGGGAATAGATGTTGATCTGATGTCACCTATCCTTAGAAATGATCCGATGGCCATTCGATCCCGAGTGATAATGACGGGCAAAGGACGCCTTGGATCCGCGATAAATTCGAGAAACGAATTACCGCTCAAATGAAGCAGAGACCGTGCAAGTGACAACGAATCCATGACTAGACTGGAAGGTGGAGAAATTCATCCATATCTGGGGGTCAAGGGGCTGCCCGCTGAGTGGCAATTCCTAGTGCCTCGCCGTAAGGTGTTGGTCTCTGACGGGTATGTGGCGGAGTTAGGTAAGTGGAATGTAAATGTCCACAGGTCGTTGTCACGAACTTTATCGTGATAATACGATAAAGTTAGTTATGACATCCCGGGACGGCGGGTTTGTCCGTTGCAATGAAATCTCTAAACAAAGAAGTATATGAACAGTCGGTGAAGTTTAACTAAAACACAGAAAGAAATGACACAAAGAGCAGTACTAATATAAGAGAGATTTTAAAAAATCTCCATCCAATACAATATAATCTATTTAGATTATATAATCTGTAGCGTCTATACTACTTTTAGTCAATATTTCTGAACGGTTTGAGAATCTTCGTAAGATGGCATTGGTCCATTGTATCACGGGACAATAACCATGCGTTGCGCCTGCCACAAAAGATTCTCTATTGATAATTTTGTAATGGTCGAGAATAAAAATAAAAGTATTAAGTGAAAAGAAGAGAAAAATAGGGCGAATGACAGTACAGAGATTAGTATCATATAGGACGCTTGGTGCACACGGGCGGTCACAAGCATTGATAAATTATGTATAGTCGGCTGGAGAAGTACGGTAATGAGCTTATATGTAATTATGTTGATTTGTTTAAACGTCGTTTTTTCAGTTCAGTTATGCTATTGTTTCTTTTATCTAACTAGATAATAATATATGATGTTCATGTTAATTTAGTTTTACAAATTTATATTCTTTATTTTACATGAAGTTAAATACAATTTATGGAAGCCAACAATACAAGATTTTAAAACGGGGCACTGAGACCAATCATAGGTACAGAACCATTATGTGTCGTGTCAAATGCTAAATCAACTCAAATGTTGAATGAACACAAGATAAAAAAGTGGCACAATATATCAGGACAGAAAGTTGCGAAAGAGCTCATAAAAATTCACACGCATCAGAAAAGTTCCCAGTTCACAGGGACTTAGAAAGTATACTGACAGGAAACTTCACTGGTCACAGCAAGTTGAATATGCATATCAGATGAGACACCTGATACCGACCTATGTAGATTTTTCCTTGAAGAAGCGGAGACGGGGCTCCACTTTCTGTACGAGTGTAGACTGCTAAACCGGTCAGGGAACCGATACTTGAGAAGACAAGTTCTGAACTCAAGTGAGATCAAATAGGAAGCACAGGACTAGGGAATCAAATGTAAGCAAATGGATCTGGGCTCCGAAGCCCAGACTCCAACGGATTTAATCTAATCGCCAGAAACTACTTACTGACATTGAATAAAGAAAAAAAATCTACTGGGTTGAAATTGACGCCTACATAATAAAAATACAGAGTTATGTTAATATCTAGTATAATAATCACTTATAAACATTCCTCATAAACATCAACATATTTTTTTAGAAATCAAATTAATCAAAGCATGATTTTATTATGCAAGGAGAAAGATCAACTATATCGTCTACAAAGTTTACATTGTTGATCACGGTCTCAGCTATGTGTAATTAAAGCTGTGATAAAAAATGAAGTATTAAACTTGTTTATTTATCGTAAGTGTGTGTGTCGATAAATACATCGATAAATACGCGTGCGAAATCGATTTCCAGAATGCGATCTAGTATGAAGCTGCAGATTTATACTGGTCCCGGAACAGTTGGACGTGATTCTATGATAGTCTCTTGCGCGACTGCTCCTTCTTTTCTATGTTATTTCTTTGTAAATTGGCTGGCTTGTCGTTGCGCAATGCGCCACTGAATGGTGCTTATGTGCACCTGCTCACCTGCTGTATCCCGTCCTTTAATGTAGAATCATCCTCCGATATGCCAAATAAAGGTTTATGGCTAAGTGTATGTGTGTGTGTGTGTGTGTGTGTGTGGGTGTGTATGTGCGTGTGTGTATGAATGTGCGTGTGTGTGTGTGTTTGTATTTGTATGTGTGTGCGTGCGTGTGTATATGCGGTGATTCGATTGATCCTAATGCTGTCTACTTGTCATGAAATTTTGTGATACTATAATTTGAATAAAGATGGTAATGCATTGTTTCATTATTGTTGTGTATTTTATTTGGTTTTTGGTAAATTGCAAAACTATATATATACAAAACTATATTGTGTTTGAATCACAATTTAATTTATTAATAGTTTAGGTTTTATTACGCTTCCCTTGCCTCATGTCTTTTTACATCCTATTGTTTTCTTTTCATTATCAATGCTGCTTTTGTGTTATCGCCTTCCTTAGGTCTGTCAAGCGTAATTTCTGCTTTATGTACGTAATCCACCTGTTTGATATCCACCTCCGCATGTCCTGCGAGAGCATGACCCGCAGACAATAGCGTACAGCCATCCCGCATCCCACCATACATCGGATAGCTCGCATCCAGCGCTCGCATCCGCCTAGAATCCGAGCAAATCGCGACGGACGGACGGTAGGATATAAAATATTGTAACGGGGCGGACGCGAACATCTCGCGGAGACAATCAAAATAAATTGAATGGCTTCTCGGAAAGAGCTCTCGGACACAATATGCATAAAGTTGTCCACCAGTCGCCACGATCCCGTGCCCGCCCCGTGCCGATGCCGAACACTCATACCATTTCGGAGTCGTATGATTTATTGGAAGAAGTGCGTTTTATAGGCCGCCGCGCACGATTGGCTCGTAAAATAAACAGTATTGCGTTGATGCTCTCCTTTGAGTATCCATTATAAGTGTAATATATAATAAAAATAGGCTGAAATTAAAAATGCTAAAATATTTGTGCTTTACAAAATGTAATAACGATGTTTTACCGATAACGAGAAAATATAATGATTTCTTTTATATGTATAATCCTCAACGGTTCATCTTACGACAAAAAGTTTACAACAAAATAAAATAAAATAAAATCTTGAAATGTTTCGCATACAAATATTTTTTTATAAATCTACCATGCCTCGAGTTATACGAGTACTAGGTGTGACTTTTAAAAAACGGGACTGAATACAATAAATACAAGATAAGTGAGCTCAGGGTGAATAGGTGTGGATAGTTTTCGATCTACAAGTCTCCCAAATCGAACGAGACTATTTTTGCTTCGCTGAGCCATTTAATTTGTGCAGGGGCATTGCTAGAAGAGGACCACGGCGGGTAATCATGAAAGGTCGGATTCTAGTCTTGTAAACGTTAGGGGAATATGTCATTTCACTTATCTTCTTCTTCAATTTTATAATCTAAATTAGCTTAGTTGCCCATTCGCTATTAAATATTGGGTCGCGCATCATGTTATCTTTAAAAATAGGGATGTCATTTGAGGCATTGGTAGTAAAAGTTGATCAACCCCAATAACTAAAATTGAGATATTCACATTTAGTTTTAGAATGTTTTTGAGACGAATTTTGTCGTTGATGTAATTTGCTGACAGAGGTGTACGGAGGTGACGCTATGTCAAGTACACGAATTTTCGATTGGAACAAAAGAGTCGAAAGCCGGAAGAGTTGTAAGAAAGTAAAGAATCTGGGAGTCAAATTCGATCAGAGACCACGCGGAACAGCCATTTAAACATAAAAATGCAAAAGCCAAAAAATGACTTATGTATAAGTAGTAAACTGGCAGGGTAAAATTGGGGACTAAGATATCCCACTGAATATACACAGCTATTGTGAGGCCGATAATTACATACGGCTCTATGGTCTAGTGTAAAGAAAGCCAACCAGAAAACTGTGACTACCAAACTAATGTCATAATTTAAAAAAAAAAAGAAAAAAATAATATGCTATAGTATAATGAGCAACGCGAACTCGTTTTAGTGATGGGGTAAAGTAATTGCAAATATTAATATGGGAAACTAAAAGAACAGGAAGATACTACTAGTAGAAAAAGTGGCACACTATGTACTTTATAACTATATTTTATACAATAC
>JAOPUG010000376.1:13813426-13826036 GCA_027564375.1 Micropterix facetella | reverse complement strand
AAATAACAAACATGATATTTTTCAAAAATCACGATGTTAAATCAATCAAATCAAAAATTTAAAACAGATTTTCAATGAAATAACTAAAATATCAGCAATAAAACAATGGAGAATTAAAATTAAAATTATGATACAGTAAATTTCTTTGTCATTATCATTGTATTTCTTTGTTAGTCTGCAACAAATATCAAATTCTCTTATGGAATAAAATGCCCTTCTAATAGGATTTCTTTAGGGCATCACTGAATTGAATTTTCGTTTTTTTATTTTGTAACGCTTTAGGCAACATATTGAAATATTTTCGTGAAAGGTAAACTAAAATTTTGTTTATATTTCGTATTAAACTTATGTACTTCAGATCTTCTTTCTTTACTATCTTTATTTAAATAAAACCCTACTAATAATACATGTAAATACAAACATATCAGAGAACTTGAAGAGTGGGCGGCATGATATTTTTGTGAGTTTCTTTTCAGTTGTGTGTACGACATGAACTTTCTAACATATAGAATAAGAATTATTGATTGTAAGTATTTGGAGGATGGGCCAGTGTTTTCTTTACTTATGTAATTTTCTTTTCCATTTTATCATAATTGGCATAGTATGATGTTGATTTGGTATTAATGCAATATATTTTATATACAGTAGTATCCAATTTCTTTTACATTAGAAATCTTTTGTCTCCGTGCGATGTGTCACTGACGACTAGTCTAAGTGCTCTCGTAACATTAGTCCAATATACTCGAAGGTAATAAAATAGTCCAAGTGATGCCCTTTCAATACAGTTTAGTCTGCGCGATATTAAAAGTTGATGTCGAGCTCAACGCCGAGGACAGTCGTAAATTTATATCAATTTAATATAAATTTTATTACGCAACTTGTTTTACGGTTCTCCGCTTGGTCGCATCAGCGAATAGCAGCTTTTCGCGGCACTTTTCCAAACACTTAAAATCATTAAAAATGATACATACTCGTAAAAGTATTAATCGCATTAAATCACTGAGGATTCCGCGCGCACTCCCACCTACATACGACCGTAAATTATGTACTATGCTTATAGGAGAATGGATAAATAAATGCTATTGGTAAATCTTAGTGCGAGTACACGCATTTGACTTTTTATATAAAAAATATAGCAAAAGGTGGCTATTCAAAAATGAGATTTTAAAAAGTCGCACACAACGTCTATTTCTATTAAATTCGTAAATTTAATATTATTTTTATTTCTTTTATTTAGGAAACATCAACTTGCTGCAATAAGTAGGCAAACTATTTAATATACTGTTAGGCCGAAAAAATATTTTCCACGAAATAACAACAATTTAAATTTAAAAACTTCGCAGGGTGAAAACCCAAAGGTTTGTCAAACTTAGGCCCATATGATTACTCTCTTGTAATGTAAAATATATTAGTTAAATTAACTTAAAATTCTGACTTTTGACGCCATCTAACGGCGACTCAAATTTGTGACGAGGTGTATTCCAACTCATCGAGGCCAGGTGCTTACTGCATCAGCCGATAGAGGGTACGTCATTAATTTAAATAAATAAAATAATATTTTTAAAAAATTAGGTTGCACATACCCCAAAATCGTCTGGGTTCTGCGCATTGGCCATAACTATCGATTGGCGAAAGACATTTTTAAAACGGACACAACCAGACATAGATACATTATTTCTTTTTTGGTTTATATGGACTCTAGGACATGTGAAACGTCATTTTGGACGTTTAATTTCAAGTCCTACAGTTCATCTAAACCACATAAAAATGTATCGTCTGTCTACATGAGGAACGTGGAGAAAGGCCATTTTGGACGATTTATTGTCGTTACATTTTTCGTACGATTGTATGACTTCATGCTCCCGCAGGGTGGACCGAAGTAAAACACATAAGCGAAACTGGGGCTAGGATAAAATAGGAGGAACCAGGGAGGGAATGAAAGATATTCACAGCTATGCATACTTACATACACTACGCAATACCTACTGATATGGCAGATAGGTGATTCATAAATGTATATATGTATACAAAATAAAATACATAGAAATATTATAGAGCTATGTATAATTACATAGCTCTAACTTACCATCCGGTCAGCTCAGTATACAATGATAGACATATCCATTGAAAATCCAATATAAACACATTCACTCAAAATTCAGCAGACGAATATATCGCGCCCAATAAAATTATAATGCACTATTTGTTATCCTACAGGAATGTGGTCTGCTTAGTATCCAATGGAAAACATACCCATTCAAAATCCAGCTGAGAATCCATTCCCTCAAAATCCAGCGGACACACATACCTCGCCCAAGTAGGTATATTGCTAATAAAGCATAGTGGAGTCGCAAGAAAACAAAACAAAAGTTAAGAGATGTGTTTATAAATTGTATTTTAAATTAAAGAATAACTGACCTGTGCGAGACCTTTCCCGTTGCAATGGGCTCGTTGAGACTAAATCGAATTTGGTTTTATTTAAAATATTTTGTGGTGAAGGATAATTTTGTATGAATATAACAAAAATGTATATAAGATTGAATAAAGTTGAAATCATTAGGCAACCTTTTGTTACATTCATACAATATTCGTTAAGTAAGTTACGTAGTAGTATAGGTGACTAGACCTGGTAGTAGTGATAATTTTAATAACACATAGTGGAGTCTCAAATCTTGCTTCGCAATAATTAAGACGATAATTTATGTTTTAGTTGAGAGCGTGAACAGGAGAACAAGGGACTCTCTCTAATTTTTTATTTCGCGCATAGAAGTACATCACGGCTCCGATTACATTAACGAAAAGTAAGATTTATTAAGGCGCGCACAATATTTATTTAAATATGAATGTTAAAACTTTCTCTTATTTTTAAGTTACAGTGAACGTTAATAATAATTAACGCACCGAAAAATAGCTATCCGAATAAGAGAATAAGAGAGTCGACCGTCCGAAATGAAACTATCAAAACTATATACACTAATAGTACTATTTGCGATCCAATTAATAAAATCTGTCCAAAATCACAAACACTCTTAAAGAAACCTATAAGTTATTTATAACTGTTTAAAGCAAAAAAAGAATTTAGAGGTGTGTTTATAAATTTTAAATTAAATTAAACATAAATAAATGTAAAAAAGCTGACTTTAGCGAGACCTTTCCCTTTGCAATCGGGACTTTTGCCGTTGCAATCAGCTCTTTGTGATCTTTTCATCGGTATTAATTCCACTTAGTTAATTTGTGAAAAAAATCACACTTGACCAAAAACCTTAACGTTACAATCTGCTTGTTGAGACTTTTCAAACTATACCGATTCCACTACCGTACGATATAACCTTCTATTGAAACTTTTGCATGGATACTGCCCATGATCACAACGATCTAGTGCCCAACAACCCCCCTACGGAATTGTTCTTCTCCAAGAACTTTTAGAGAAAAATTAATTGAAGTCTCTGCAATATTCAACATATTATTGCAGTTTATACTACCTTCTGTAATAAGCCACTTAGAAACCGGGCTTTAGCATTTTGTTTAGAGTTTTAATACGTTTAACGGCATCAGGCAGGTAATTATACATTCTCGGGGCTATGAAGTTGAAATGTATCTGGCCAAATGGCGTACAAGTTCTTGGCCCTATCATGTCGTCATTCTTTGCAGCTCTGGTGAATCACTCGCTGTGCATTTTAATAAGAGAAATTTTGAGTTTTACGTGTAACAAAGCTATTTTAATCTACAGCACAGCAGTTATGGGTCAAAAATAATGCATTCTTTATATGACTTGTCTGTTGGATATCGATATTGTTTGCGCTCGATAATTTTAGTATACACTTTTGCCCTATAGAATTATACTAAGTCTATTACATCCTCCTCTTCGTCTATGAATATTATTATACATCCTCGATAGGTTTTTCTTCAAATCCAAAAGTTTCAAATACATACAACTCTAATTGCACATTCCGAGTCAAAATAATTCCATTGGGCATTTTTGTGTTAAGTACCAAAATAAATCAAGGATCGAAGCTCACCAAAATTACCAAAAACATTTTCCTCCGAAGGCAATGCGAATAAAAAGAACCCGACCCGGCCGTGGCTCGCCACATCAACTTTAGTGAGGGACATAATATCCATATAGGTCGGTCGTATCGTGGTGGGATAAGTTGTGACCCACCGAACCGACAGGCACTAAAAAAAGATTATTATTATGTCAATCCGGAGCCCTTTCGGCCCCTGCGTGTCGGGCATTAACGAAAAATGTGAGTTTTTTTATTTGACATCCCGAATTTGTCTATTTAGCCGGTTATTTTATGCCCGCGGCTCGCATCCCGACGGAGGCCGATCGGCCGGTATGCGAGACATTCCCAGGGCGAATCGCCTCCCGCGACTATTTCAAATATTCCCGAGTTAATCTCGTTATTATTGCCGACCCCGCGTCCATTATTACTGTGATCTGCTATTTGAATGATGTCCGGACGTTTTAATAAAATTTTCAGATATGCCCCGAGAAATATTTCATGGTTATTGATACAAAAATAACACGATCCGGTACCTAATAACGTTAAAGACAAATCAATAAAAGTCGTCGGTCGTCAAATAACTTTCAGGGATAGATACAAAATGTCACGAAAGGATATGTGAGGGCAATTTTTAAAACATTTTATCGTTATTTTATTTTTGTTTCGATCGTCATCGCCTCGAAAGACATCCGAAGTGCGAGGAATCAAGGCTTACGAGGAGACAATACGAAAACAGGCGACGCGATGGTGCGACGTATGTGAGGGAATCAAGGTGGGCGAGAGGGACACAGCGCGAAAACAACCACCTCCCTCCCTACCCCCCGCCCACGCGGCCCAGCGAGTGACAGCGCGGCGTGATTGATCAATCGCCCTGGAAAGCAACTAGCCTGCCGTGCACCCTAGAAAACGCGGCAACAGATACAGAATCCAATAAAAGGACGCACCTCAGAGGCAGTTCCCCAATTCGGATTCGGCAGTCGACGGCGATAGTCACTAGTTAGTAAATTATGGTATACGTAATATTAATTGTAAATTCGTTGCAATAAAGTATCGTAGTAATTTTTAAATCGGGTTTTCTTTTCTCAAAAGAAACGGTCTGAGGCGGTTCTACTCGACGAGCTATCGCGGTACAGCTCTGTCACCATCATCACAGTCTCGGGCGAACTTCTCTGTATCAGATCGAACTTCCGTAGTTAGCGGTAGTTGTGGAAGACTTCGATCAAAGCAGTGGCCGCCCGAAGCAGTGGCGGCCCAAACTGCGATAAGAGGCGGTGCACCCAATTTACAGTTCGGGGTGCGAATCAACAGGTCGCCCGGTCGACGCGGTGGTGGCCAGATTGTAGTCGTGATCGTTGTTACATTCAAAGTATAGGAGTCCAAGGTGTAAAACGTGGCCACTATTGTGCATCATACTGTAACGAATCGCCTTATTCGGCATCTCAGCGGCACCTTATTTGGAATACGCTAGGTATACGACGTATAGAGTCACCTTACGACACCACTAGAAATGGCTGAACGATCCACCGGTCGCCATTCAATTTCATATTGTATTTGTGTGCCAGATAGAGACATCGTTTATTTTTTCTTCCTTCCAATAAGATTCGTTTCATTAGATAGAAATGAAAACACCGAAATAAACTTCACTTGGCTAAATTTACAATGAAAATCATAAGAAGCAAAACATTGAATTACCTTTTTTCACTTATGAAATCCTGTCTACTTAGTAGACACTTGAATTGAATCTAGCGGGTACATTCGCAAACAAGACCGCGGCCCTAAAATAAACAAATACAGGTTTCGATACCAATTAGAACTTTTAACTTGCTCATATTTATTACTAGTTAGTTGCAGCACGCCTCAGGCTCCCACTGTCAAATAGATCCGCCTCCGCACCGGTAAATGACAATTAGGATAAATCTAACCTAGTTAGTTACCTTACGTTGAACTCTCAGCGTGACGTATCGGGCAGCAACGCCACGTCACAGAGTCAGTCAGTGAGTCAGTGCGTCAGTGAGTCAATAATCAGCGTAACTTCATACTATGATTTACGAAATAATACAAATTTATAGCCGTAAAATCTGTCACATGCACAACATCATACAACCTCGCCATAGAGAAATCATGAATCATAGAGGAATTGCCTAGAAATTAGGTAGAATAGTCGTTGTTTTGGATTTCATAATATTGCTTCCTAATTTATGTGAATTTATCATCCGACATGAACAATTTTCATACATGAGGAGCCTGAATTAAAACGTATTTTGTCCACTCAAGGACTAAATTGATTTTATTACGCCATGCCATAGAAAAAGGTGGCATTTTCTACTAATCAAACAAATGACAGTAAGTTCTAATGGGGTGCGCGGCGGGCTTGTCGCTTTTCGAGGTGGCTGACCAATCACGCCCCGCTGTCACTCGCGAGGCCTCTTGCGGGGTAGGCGCTTGTTTTGCTTCTTCTCCGTCTCGCCCATCTTGACTAATCCAAATTCTTTTGTTAGTAATGCAAGATCAAAAACGTCTATCCAATTCAAATCATATTATGTCCACGGACTTTGTGGTTTAAAGTCTGCTATATCCATTAGGGCAGTATATTCATGCGAATACAAGCAGAAATTCTGAGACACCAAATGAATACGCTGGCGTAGAAACGAATGGTGGAATCATAATCCTGCAAAATCTGTAATGGTCTGTAATGGTTTTAGGGTGGAAATTTAATTATTCTATAAACTACAAAGTTAAATAGTAACATAATAAGAATTAGGGTTTTTAAAATAAACATAGGCAATAAAATAATAATATAAATAATAGTAAAAACGATAATGTAAAAGTATGAATTATTATAATCAATATATTTAATTGAGTTTATTTACATTAAATTAAACAAATACACATATTCACATGTATACACACATACATAAATAGAATAAAGTTGAAAATTAATAGTACATTCCACAAATCAAAAGTTACATAAAGTACTTAATAGAAAACTTAAAAATAGTTATTAGATTTCGTAATAACTAGTTACTGAAATAGAAGTAAAAATAATAAAAATCAATAATATCATACAGTTAATTTGATGGTGAAATAAATTATATGAAAATAATAATTGGTCATAATAATAAAATTGGAAATAAAAATACTGCAATCGCTGACGGAGGTATCTAACAATAACAATAACATCAAAAATAATCAAAATTTATAGGGCCTAATAACTAAATTAGATCGGTAAAAATAATTTAAAAAAAATAATAATAACAGATAATTAGTAAACATAACCAAGTGTAAAAATATAAAATTCATAATCATTATAAAGTCATAATCATGCAAGAAATACCTAATATCTCGTGAATATATTGTATGTCCTTTAACAAGCATTTCTTATTATTTTGTTTAAATATGGTGACGGTCATGCTATTTTCCGGGAATTAGCCTATAAAAAGTCTCTCTGCAGTAAAATTGTGATGTCTTTGGTTCTTGGATATCGACTGGGATTTAAATAACTTTAAGGATATGCGTAAATAGTTTAAGAAAACTGACGTTATAAACAATTTGAAATGAATATATTTGAAGGAAAGACCATCATCTAGGTGGATGACAATGGAAGTCATTACATGTGTAATTGTGATTTTAAAAAATGACGTCTATTTTGGAACGGGGAAAAAGGATGGACCAAGCTTCAGAATTGCCCATCAAGTAATTGGGTTCCTAACTTTATCCAAAAAGCGGTTTAGCGGCGGCTGGGCGAAGGAAGACATTTTCAATTTTAAATAGTTTCACTATTTGAAGTGACATCTGCACATGAAGAAGACCCTGAACAGGAAGTACCCTAGGCCACACTCGGAAATTTTCTCGAAATAGAAAGTGAGGAATCTGAGTTTTAAGAAATAAGTGGGAGTGGTATCTATTAAAGTTGATGATCAATTTATTCTCTTCGTGATATCTTTTTATTTGTTTTTTAATTGAGGTAAAGAACTTTAATACATAGTTCTAAACTTACTGTACTTTGATTTAAGTTGGTTGTAAAAAAAATATCTTGACCAAGCTGAAGCTTAAAATCATGTTAAATCCATTTTTTTTAAAATAAACTAAATAGTTTTTGGATATTTTGATCTCCGTAAAAAATATTATGATTCATTCCTGCTGTTGTATGTACCTACTCGTAATTAAATGATACATAATGGTATTTACTATAATATGAAATTATATGTAACTTTGTTTTGTAAGAAATTTCTGTTTTTTTTAATACTTGTATAAAAAGGAAATGTTACAATGTAACTTAAGTAAAAAATAGTACAATGACGAATAACAGATTAAGATCGACACGTCTCAAGTAAAAAACTGCGCTATGTATATCTAACTGGGTTTCGTGAGCCTGTATCTGTTGTAGCCTATGCGCAATTGTAGTGTAGAATATTAGGTGTTGGGATATAAGGAAGGAAAATAAATACAAATAAAAAAAGTAAAGCACAGGTAGCCCCCCGCCTTTTTTATTTATAAATATAAAAAAAAATATTTTTATAGATATAGATAATTAATAAATATATGCCACATATATTACATACTATAGAAATTTTATTAATTAATAGAATAAATAAAGTATATACATACTGAATACACATACGAGTACATAGGTACGAGTCCCTCTTTTTTTCATTTTTTCTCTCTCATACTACAATATGTAAAAGTTTACTTTCCATACGTAGGTGTCTAAGTTCTAACAGCCATCTGTTTGGTTTGATATAAAACTATCAATACTGGTAGCTTTTTTCAATTTGTCGTCGATAATTTCAAGAGCCTCACGGCGGAAGGCGCGGCAGAAACCCCGACCACCGCCCGGGTAGTTATAACGACTATGGTCGTCTTGTCTACACCGGATGTCATGCAACGACAACCCCGAATACCAGAAGGGTAAAAGCGCGGGGGGTGAGCGCAGAGACCACCCCCTCCGTTCCGCTACAAGTGACTTATTTATTGACTAAAAATACTAGATATAAAATACATTGTAAATATTAATCCTAGGTCTTATTAGCTAACATGTTGAGGTATATCAAAATAACAAAATCTTACGACCTAACACATGTTAATATAATCCTAGATTATATACAAACAAAGAACATTCTATTTACAATTGAAGCAAGAACAATATATTTGAAAGAAGGAACAATATATTTACAATGAGGCAAATAAAGATATGGCCAACCAGGTGAGGGAAGTGTGTGCAGAAATGTGGGTCACAAGGCGGCTACGGTGAGGAAGGCCTATCCAATGTCCTCAAGCAGGAGACGCCCCCGAGGGGGCGGTTTGGAGGACGCACACAACAACGGGCACTTCGGGATAGAAGTGGCCCCTGATATCACGCCAGCAAAGAGGGGGGCGGTAGCACAGGGGTACCCCGAAGCCTCATGTTCTCCCATAGGGACACCCAATGCTCCACGAATTATCGAAACGCACAGAAACACCGCCTGCAGCCAACAAGGTCAGGGTACCATAACGGTAAACTCCCAACACACGCGCCAACCTCACACAGTAATTTATCACGTGCAGCCGTAAGTATAGGGCAAATCCAAATGACGTATTCTGCTGTTTGACGACCATGCCCATACGAGCACAATGGGCGATCGGACAGACCAAAGTCAAACAGTTTGGCTTTGAACTCCCCATGGGCCCCGACCAGCTGATTGTTATGGTGGTCGAACCGCAGAAATCCCGCATTTTTCAGTCTCACTTCGACCGACGGGAAGATTATGTGAAGTTCATGGCCCGTTAGCCTGTCTTCTGAGGAAGGTTTATGTGTAAATAATATAAATACCTATAAGCAAAAAGGCCGCTGAGCGGTGACGAATTGAGTGAGTCGAGTCAGTACAAAACGAGAGAGCGATTTTAAAAACTTTATAACACAAACAAGCAATGACGTAAATCGATTGGTGTATATTTCCGAAGTTTGCAATCAATAGTTTCCGAGTTATTTATGAAAAAAATACAGAGGCGCGTAGTAGAGGCAAACGTGATTGTCTTGTCCAATTAAATCTACTGGGTAGTGTGGTAGACATGGTCTATCAATAATATATCATATCACTACTCTAATCACTACTGGCACCCACTGCTAGTGTTTCCAGGGACTTTATCAACTTAGGTAGCCTAAAGTAGCCATTAGGTAGCCATAATGTGGCCCACAAAAGTTGCACGATTTATTGCAGTTTTTGTAAAGATGCAGGTAAAAAGTGCATGTAAAAAGTGCAGGTAAGGCAAGTTGCCAAATAAAAAGAGAAATTAAAGATTGTTTTGAGTAATATACATTAAACAATATTTTATATTAATTTACGTGAAATAACAATGAATAACTAATAGTTAGACATATAAATATAAACTAAGATGGATAGAATACCTTTATTGTGCTAAAAATAACATTACATAATAAACATTACACAGGTTTTAAATTTTAAATGCACAAATGGCGGAATTATCATTATAGCGATATCTTACAGTCGACTATTTGATAGCCTAATTTTTGGTTGTCAGTTTGTAGTACACAAAGACGCAATAAAGTTAAATTTTTAATTAACTACTTAATACAAATACATGCCAATACTTGATGTTAAAAATTACATTTATATGCCATTTTTTCTACGTAAATATGCCATTTTTTCGACGTTTGACCATGATAGCATAAACGAGACGATAAGGTGGGGTGTTTAGTTAGTAGTTGTGTGAAAACAATTTTTTCTTCAACCCCGTTTTGAACGCGAGCAACGAAGGTGCATATCTGACAGAGTGTGAGAGCTGATTTCATAAACAAGCAGAATGGATCGTATAAGACGTATAAACAGAAGAGAGATGTAACGTTATGGCAAATGTGTTATCCCCACTTGATCGAAGTGGAAGACCGTGGCCTACAAATGATGTATTAGTATCTGTTTGACATGGGATTGCGATGTGGGGTTATTGAGGATGGGGTAGAATAGCGACAATGTGTGCATATTTCTTCGATCGCGAATAGGAAGCAAGGGAAGTTGCTCACGAAAACAAATGACGTAATCTAACTTTTAAAAGTTTAGGACATACCTCAGGCAGATAATTTGCAGACGTTCCAGCTTATTTATAATAATTGTGTATACAATCATTCTAATCATTACACAATTCATATAATAGTGAATACAATCACTTGTTTAACCGATATCTCTGAAGCCACTGGATACATACTATGAAAATCATGGTTGACTTGGTTTACCCTGCTAAGAAAGGTGTTCATACATTAAAATTCCAAGATCCTTGGCAGTTTTGCCATTGGAAAATGGAAATAAATCAGAAATCAAAATGGAAATATTGTGTTCGATATGGGACGTATTAAGTGTATATTTTTGCGATTCTCAACTCTCTGGTCTAGACTTGAACATAGCAGGGTTGTTCAAATTCGCAACCATGGTGTGATTAAGAAAATGATATAGTGGATTCCTTTTCTTTCCACACCATTATTGGAGGGGCGTGATTGTGGACTCCACCGCCAGTTTCATGTCTAGTCGAGAACGGAGGAATCCCTTCAAGCTAGCATCGAGAAGCCAGCTGCCACTTCCCAAGATGAATTTTAGTGGGATTTAATTCACTATAGAGCCATCGCCAAATGCCGTCTCCCCGAGGGGTGTCAGGTTATTCATCACCTGACGTTCAATGTGGCAGCATGGTCTACTGTATTAATAGCAAGATAACCTTGCCAGAATGACTTACATGTTAGATAAATTGTGAATTTTGTTTTTGCTATGCAAATTCAACATTTTTAACATGTTACACTACCTATATATTAGGGTTTTGGGCATAACGAGTACTATTGAATTGCATAATATTTAGTTTCTGCGTATTTTTTGTGAAATTATTTGATTTTCAATAGTACCCACGAAATTGTCCCTTTGGGCTTTTATTGAATGCCCCCCATAATTGCCATATGCATGCGCCTTTGCACGCGAAGATGGAAGATGGTCAGTTTTATAACAGCATTAGCTTTAATTGGTCCTTGAATAGGTTTTATTGCGAATTTAATTGCAAATAAAAATGATCCGTTAATAAGTTATTAATCGTAAGGTTACCATTACCTACTGCCTCAAGATTAAGCATGGAATTAAACTCACAACCACTTATATACTCTAAGTATTGTCGTCTACTCCTTCTACTATCCTAGAAAATATCAGATCTTAAATAGCTAAAAGTGATAAAATCCAAAAGCTTAAAGTTAAACATATCGAAACTAAAGCAATGACCCATTTATTCATATTATATCTGAAAGTCAATGTTGAGAAATCGATTGGTGGATGTCTCGAAATCTTGCGTTTACTATTATATGATAAGATTAAACGAATTTATCGTGGGAAGTTTGTAACACCCGACGTTTTGGCGATGTCCATGGTAGACTGAAGTGCTGTCAATCGTCATCCGATTTTTTCGGGTATGCGGCAAACTGCTGCTGTTACTGCGCGTATTGTAACGGTGGTGGTGTGGCTGGTTCGGCGTGCGCGAATTTTTAAAATCTGCCAATTTGACAGTTGACATCTGACTAATGCTCAGTTTGGTTTGCCATTTTAACATGACTAGACTTATGCCAGAACATGCCATAC
>JAOPUG010000376.1:13629422-13640823 GCA_027564375.1 Micropterix facetella | reverse complement strand
ATTGTTAGCATTATGTTGTTCTCGACTAAAACTTAGACAAAAAGACTATGTAATAGTATCTTTAAAACTGTTTTATTCAAGGAACATGAAATGTTAATTACATTCAATTTAATTAAATTTTATTCAATTCAGTTTATTCTTTGTAAATAAATTACGTACACATACCACAGTATAGATAGCACATACTGAACGTCAACAGACAATAATAGTACATTATTTTTTACATTTTTTTCTGTGTTTTTTCGGCGAATTCTATTAGTAAGATTCCACTAGAAAGAACCGCCAAAGAAAACCAGTGACCACTTGTTGGTACTATTATTAGGATTCTATATAATTCAAAAATATTAAATTTCTTCGTTCCTTGTCGTTCACGCCCTCGATGTTCCCGTGAATTTAAAACATGAAATAGAAAAAAAAAACAGGCACAAAACAAGTAATTTAACAATAAATCCTGTGAACAAT
Organism: Micropterix facetella; assembly: GCA_027564375.1. Taxonomy (NCBI): domain Eukaryota; kingdom Metazoa; phylum Arthropoda; class Insecta; order Lepidoptera; family Micropterigidae; genus Micropterix; species Micropterix facetella. The sequence goes on along the minus strand of JAOPUG010000376.1, from coordinate 13,640,361 downwards.
ACAAAATAAAAAATCCTAAATTGCGACGTAGGAAAATCATCTTAAATTAAAATAGTCATTAAAGATAAATATAGTCTTTCGTTTATAATAGTATTTACGACTATAGTAGGTACTTAAAGAGACTGTTCAGAAAAATATGTATTTTGATTTGCACCATGTATCTTTATCAGTTAAATACTCATCTATTTAAGAATAGATATAGGTAAAATAAGAATAGTGTCTTTATTTTACCGATGTTTATTCTTATTATGGATTTCTTTGCGGATAAACATATTGTTTATTTATTTATTTATAAAAATCTTATTATAGGTAAAAATACCAGAAGTCATTGACTCCATTATATAAAAAACTCAGCAATTGACTGAACAAAATAACTGAAGTAAAAACTAACTACAGACTTAGCAGTGGCGTGCCTAGAGTTGCTGAATGGGGCAAGCCTGACATAACTTTTTTTGTTTTTTTACGCATTTTATAGTAAAAAAATTTATACCTCTTTGCTATCCAATCTTTAGTTTGACGATTTACTTGCTTGTGTCGTAGATTCAATAAAGCACGCCGAAGGCATGCTACTGCTAACCAGAATTTAACATATACTTATCCACATTCGCATACCTCCGGTGGCTTTAAGAAAACCCGTTTTATTTGATTGAGCGAGTGAAATCAAGTTAAGAAGTTGACCCTTGCTTGTATAAGTTGTGAGACTATTTAAAAAAAAAGGAACAAAAGGTAATTAAATGTTACCTAGCTTATTTAAATTCTAAATCAAAGCGTCTATCTTTGTACAAAAATTATTTAATTACGTCCGAGTAAAATGAACGTTTTATTTCTATTAACAACTGAATTTCAATAGCATTCATCGATAACTCAGATAAACGTTCCTGACCCTGTGTATTTCTTAGGTAAGTATGAATACGTTTAAGAGACGAGAATGCACATTCAGCGGAAGCACTTGTAGCCGAAATAGTTACGACAAGATACGCTAACTTAACAATTGGGGATAGGCGTCTTCAAGGCTATTCTCACTAATGAAAACAATTAGTTCAAAAACATTGAGATCTTTCAATTCTGGAGAGGCATACAAACTAATCGACTGGTTCTTTAAAACTTGTTTGTCGAAATGGTTTTCATAAATATCAAATAATAAATCTAACGCCTCTGTAGGAAAATCTAAATGATATTTCTCGTATAGTTTGTTGTTGAATAGTTGGAAAAACTTTATTTGAAAATTTCCGAATATTGATCGTCAATTTCGCAAAATATGTTGTCAATTACCTGGACAAAAAGTCGTTTGTATTCAGATGAGCACAGCATACGTTGCGTCTCAAACGAGGAGTTGATTTATTTTGCAAAATGCTTTCATAAATATGATCGAATTCAGATTGAAATTCAACACGTAACCAAGTCTGAAATTCCTTTATTTTGTTGCTACAGTAACTCACATCGACTTGTGATTTTTGAAGAATTGAAGAATATTGTACAAGCTATCAGCTTTTTCAAATATTCGGTGGAAAACGAGGAGGAAAAAATTTAAATTGAAAGATCGCAACCAGTTTTCAAAATTCTCAGCGGCTAAAAAAACATCCCCGTCCCAGTCCTGCGGGTTGTCACATATGTCAGAAAACAAAGTAATAATATTATTTTTTGCTCAAAATCTGTGTTTATAGTTCACGACATGTACGTCCAACGAGTTGCAGGAGCAAGAGGTAATTTTTTGCTGCAATGGGTATCGTAAAACGCAGATCGTTTTGTACTGTGGCTAAAAAAATTACACAAAGACTTGAGTGTTAAAAAAAACGAACTGATTTCTCCAATTCTGTTCCAACATTCAGACAACACCAGGGCCAAAACGTGTGTATTACACCAAATGTAAATTGCTTGTAGACAAACTTCTTTTACTTTTTGTTGGACTCCATTTCTAAAACCGGACATTAAACTAGCGCCGTCATAATTTTGTGCTACAAATTTTGTGATGCAGTCATGTTTATTCAGTAATTCTAAAATGATATTAGATAATGTGTCCACTATATGACTTTCAGATACATTAACGAACCCCAAAAAACGGTGATGAATGTCGTTTGCAAAATAATATCGGAGAATCAGGCATAATTAATTGTTCCCTGTGGCTGATATCGGGAGTTTCGTCAATAATAATTGAAACAAATTTTAATCATTTCATTTCAAATTCAATGCGAGTTTTCATAACACTGGCTACGGAATGAATAATATCGTTTTGAATTTTATTAGATAAATAACTCGGCCCTGGTTTATAAGTTTGTTGTCGTTGCATGTGTTTTTCTAAAACGAGATCGTATTTCGAAAGAAGCGATATAAGTTCCACAAAAAATCCCTTATTAAATTAAGTTTTGGACACATCGTGACCTCTAAAAGGAAGTTCTTGCTAAGCTAAATTACAAACAATATCGACTAATCTTTGAAAAAGACTGCGATTATGATTGATGCGCATGTTGTGTTTAGAAATTTCCTCAATTAACTGCCGAGATAAAGATGTCTCAATTCGTTGTTTACCTAAGTTATTAAACGAAATAACAGCATTCATGTGTTTTTGAGAGTGCATGTGTCTTTTTATCGCGCCAGCTAAATTATTAAAATCGTTATAACCAGACGTATTCCAAACATTTGTGTCGTTTGAAAAAAAAATACAACATCAAAATATAATTTATTGAAATGGGAACAGCCAACTTTCCAATGCGTTTTGTACACTGATACATTAAATTGTCTTTTATGCGATTTACTTATTTGAGAAATACACAAATCGGGTATAGGTTTTGGAGAAGAAATTAGTAACTTGTTTTGCTCAAAAGTCAAAGATTTTACCTTGTCATCGCCGATTAACAATCTTATACACGTGTCACTGCAAGGGATAATTTCATCCATTGTTTATCAGGCAATAAAAATCACAAATAAATTTCAAACAATAAATGAATAGCCACAAGAACTCTGTTCACACTCTCAACCATACAAATGTCAAACAATAGTAATGACGTTGCTTGCGCTATCGCCAGGCTATCGGCACGTCTTTTATTAACTGCTAACGTCAGGGCATAGCAAGCCCTGCTTGCAGTTCAATAGAAAAGTCGTATAATACATCCTTCTATTGTATTGCATTATTCGCCATAAGCTGAAACGAGACATCATCAGGAAATTACCGATTTCAAAGCCCCATTAGAAGCCCATTAGTGCGAGCGAGGCGACTCTATGTGATGTCACTGACATTCATTGGGGATGACGAAAAGGAAGCGAGATAGAGTATCTTTTTGCTCACTCCGCCGCGCACCTGTCGCTTGGACTCGGCCGGTGCGTGTTTTAAGCGGATATTATTTATAGTTCTTATGGCGCGAATTTCGAATTTGGAAGGACGTCGACGCTTTTTTTAAATTTTATACTTTGGCTCTTCTCCGCGTGAGGCAAGCCAGACATTTAGGCTTCTATGACAGTACCGCCACTGAAGCTTAGCATGAGCAAGCAGAGCAAGTCATCAGCCCGCGGTTAATGCATAGAGAAGGCTTTCTTGAATCTTTCCGGTTACGTCGTATTTTTGGCAAGTCCGTAATATCGCATAAGGACGGGTCATATAGTCTGATGCATACTGTGCGTTTGTTTTGTTTTTTTGTCCGTCCGATGACTTCCCGTGGACTGATCTTACCCAAATTTTGCAGGAAAGCCTCCCTGGGTGACCCTAAGCACGACCAGCAAATTTGATCTGAGTCCCGCATATGCTGCTGCGTGTGCATCCTGGTATACTTAGCCTGGAGGAGGATATGACCAATAGGCAGAGAAAGCATAGCGTGTATGGGTATTTTTGGAATCATGCTGACGAGAAAAACTTGTTGAAATAGGTGTTTAAGCCAATTGGGATAAGACAGGGGTTACGAATAACGGGATGGGCCAAAGTTGCCGAACGTATATCGCTACTTTTTCTGTTGCTTATTTTTACTGGAATGTCATTCCATATTCGAATACCGTATACCAGAAATGATTTATTGGTTTGGTGGGAAGTATGTCTGGGGATAGTAAGTGTGATGTTATTTTGTGATCGTGTATCATGTTGATGTGTAAAGGTCAGGGTATTTAGGGAACTACAGAAATAATATGGGAAGCAAGTGAATAGAGTTTTATAGATAAAAAATATGCAGTTCCCTGCACTAATTTAGCACAGCCATTTGAATTGATAGTAATATAGAATAACATGGTCCCGCGGCCTCAAAATACAGCAGAATCTAAGGCAACAGTTTTGCACCTTTTGAAGCAAGTATGCACAGTCTCCTGTTTTGCTATCATAATAATGTCGCCATGGTCGAAAAGCGAAAAATGAGCGTCTGACGCAGATGGGCTTTTAGAGAAGCAGGCGGTATATTTTGTAATGTATGCAGTGAGTGTATGGCACCATGGGCTCTCTTGCATAACATACAAATATGTATAATGTATTATTTTTAATAAAGTATCAATTATATCACCTGTTTTATTAAAAATCATCCTAGTCGTAAAGAGGCCCTCGCAGCCTTCATTCTTCCTGCAGCGCCGCGCAGGACATGGACATGTCCGTACGCGATGTGCGCTCATTTTTTCCTGGCTACCTAGTCATTGAAATTTCAAGCGACATGGTCGGTCGTGTCTCTTCTTTTTGCGCAACTCGGGCGCCAGCACTGGCCAAAGAGCCGCCGCACACCGAAACGACCCGAATATACGATTGGTGGATTTGATGTTGTCCCTCTCAGCGGGAAGTACAGATACATCGTTGAGCCTTCATTCATTTTATTTATTTAATGGCTATACCTGTTTTCGAACTGTGGAAAATATGGCTATTCAAAATTATGGCTATAAATTTAAAAGTAAAATATTTATTTAGATTTTGTTTTTGATCTAGGCCTTAGAACAAAAAAATATATATCTTGAAGTTGAAACAGAAATACATACTTTTCCTCGGTAACCAATGCTTATTTTCAAATCATTTTTTCATGTAGAGTAATTAACTCTGAAATAAAATTTCCAATTCAATTTAACAATATATTTTTAAAAATAAGAAACCTTAATTTAATGATTTTACTTATTTAGTTTAATGCACACAGTCACTCCTTGAAAAAAATATTTTTCATTATGAACCACATATATGAGCTCATATGAAAATATATCTCTCTATTTTCTATCAAAATATTATTCAATATTCCAAACAATAATATATTTCTGTGTTTATGGTTTTCTGCTTGGAAATTTAATTACTTACCCATAATAAGTCAGATGCTGCTAAATAAATAAATTGGTTATCGGCACAGGTGTACAATTATATGAGCATGAAGTGTGCCTCCTAGGAATAATAGCAGACCAAAAAAAACAAAGAATGAGATGAATGTATCTGTTATCAATTATTTGTTTCAGTAACCTCGGCTGTAACTGAATAATAGTATTATAAATAATTAAATAACAAAAACTTAAATAGAATTTTTCTATTGTCAACCAAGTGCCTGTTTACAGAAAGTGGTCTATAGAGGTTATGGTCGGAAATGATTAATTCATTATTAGAGAAGGAAGAGCAGTATTTGGGTTGTGTTTGTATAGTCGAAAGCACCTCCATTTGGGCAACATCATCTGTCGTTTTTTTTAATGTATTCATTCAGTGCTGTAATATATTTGTATGGAAATCTGAGGTTGTTTGACGAAAATTAGGTCATTTCATATGGAGTTTCTATTAAGGAAATTTAGTGTATAATAATATTTAAGACAATCAGTGTATAATAATATTTAATTTATCAAAATAGTATCTACATAGTTTAGCCATTTTAATGGGGTTTGGTTAATGCCTCTGCTGTAAAATCCTCGTGGACATGAATTCATAATTGGTTTAAAGGTGCTTTTCATTGCCTTTCGGGGTTAATTTTTCCACAGTAAATAGTTTTCAATTTTTGCATAATTGCAGACACGAAAGTATAGGAGCAAAATAACAAATGACAAAAATAAATATTGATAAAGGAGTAACGTGGCTTTGAAATTAAATTTATTTAAATTCGGTTTTCGAACTCAAATCGATGGCCAGTTCAAAGTGGCCAGTGGGAAAAAAGAGATAAATACCTAATAAAATAACATATAATTCCCTGCCACATCTTTCGATATCGCAAACGCTTGCCTAGTTAATAATGAGATTTTTTTATTTCAAAATTAATCGCTCTAGAGAAAATTAACAATATTTTGAAATTATGCGAATAAATTCCACAATATTCCTTAAGCTATTTTCCGTCATCGACTCTAATATGTGAATCGCAAACTGCAGAAAGAGAACCTTTGCCAGTTTTATCGAAATGAATCACATGAGATTACTGCAAAAAGGAGTCGTTTTTGTATCAGTATCCCAAACATTTTCAACGCAGCTGTAACATTTTAAACACCAAAACAATTTCATCAAATCGTGACGTTTTTGCTATAATAATGGTACGAAAGCACTTCCTGCCATTTCAATCTGCAATCAATATGGATATTAATGAATAATAAGTAAAATAGTATAATTCTTACATTTCATACAGAGCCCTAACTGCAAGACTTATGCAAAAAAGGTTTACTGGTTACTGGTTGTCAGACGTGTAAATAGTCTGACAGCGCGGGATCTTAATCGTGAATATGTGGACATATATTTTTAAATGGGGGTAAATTGAATATCTCGCTTGTCAAGGTAATGCGCACATTTTTTTTACATGAAAACAAGTAACCATGCCAAGTACTGAAAAAAGGCACTCACTAACCTAAAACCCTGGTTTTCGTCATCTCCAGAAGCCGGCCGCCGTTTGGATGGTACCACAGAAGATGAAGAGCACTAGTTTGTGGGCGCACAGTCACTCGACGCCTTCAATTAGTCGGATGTCAGAGGATATATAGTTTATTTGAATTTATTTGCAATATTCAAAAAAATGCAGTGGACGCCGCGCGGTTGAAATTATGATACTGACTGATTGAAAGGCGGGTAGGTATCTTCCAAGTAAGTAGCAAACGCAGTTGATGGCTAATCCAGCGCTACCTATTAATGAGTGCGTCAAGTAAACATGCACTAATTAAATATCAACACAAAAGAAATTTGCCGCGCAACCAGTTACATTAAAAGGTAACATTTTTGTGTTTACTGTACAAACGTAACATTTTTAAAATCAACAATTGATTGCTATTTCCTATTTATCAACTCCACTAAATTTTGAGCTTGGGTAAATAAAACAACAATTTGATATCTAGTACGACTTCTTTTACTTACTGGTTTATCTAACATTTTTTTCAGTACACAGTTTTATATGTCTCCTGTAAAATTATTAAAAAGACATTTATTTTGAAATATACACCATAGGATTCTTAAATTTCATATAATAACATGGAATAGAACATTATCAAAAGATTCACAAAACCATTCATACGGGAAGGTAATATAAAATAAAACTGACGGCACTAGCTAAAATATATAATTTATTCCACGTTCCCACTAACAATACTACAAGCTCCTTAGCAACATCGTAGTATCACACATAAAGTTGTCTACTAACACTGCCTCAGTAAATCGACTTGAGTAGCTTGCAAACCATCCTTGAAATTGTGGTTATCTTGTATTCCTACTGCGGACCGCCCACTTACTTCGTCGTCTTCGTAGCTGCGTTACGATAATTTGTTCTATTGTGTGTAAGTTAATGTCTCATATTTAGTTCAGAATGTGGAGTTACCTCCGAAGAATGTCAACTTAATCCGTTGTGTAAATAACAACATGACACATGCTTATATTTCGCTTGACTCCTCAGCGTATATTACATAGAAAACTTTCTAACAGTAGTGTGAGAGAAATATATAATAATGCAAAAGAGGTGAGTGTTGGTAGTGTATATAAGTAAATTTTGTTTGATCAAAAAATACATGTTTAACAATCTAAATATAAATGTTAAATACTGGCTTAGCTGAGCGATATAAGTGAAAATACAACCAAATATATTCTGGTAATTATATCACAAAGATAATAAGACAAATATTATTAATAAAGGGATCAGTTATTTGGTCAAAATAAAATGATCTTCAGATTGCTACAAAGAAACTGTCAATATTTCGATGACTTACCTATATATAAATACATACATACACAAATGAGTAAATTGGTTGGATCATGCGTGTTTTTGCCAGGTTTCTGTTACTAACAGTAAATTTCGAAAATATTTAGTAAAAGCTAGATACAGCAAACCATAAATTACTTTTCGTAATTGTTGAGAGTAATTTTGGTATAGAGATGAATTGTAAGCCTCTGTAATGTGCTTATGCTTTTGCGACTAAGTCACAATTGTGTAACGGAAATTGTAGTGTCTAAAGGAGGGCAGGTCATTTACTGCCTTGCATAAAAATACTAAAATTACTATAAGAGAGGTAGCCGATGCAGAAAATCCATTGCTTCTAGAATAATCTCTTAGGACAAGGAGACTGAATCCATTGCAACTCAACTAATAAGTCAATCATCATCATCATCATTTAATTACATAATATCATGGCCGTGGGTGGCCGACAGATCGTTTCTAATGATAGGTGAGGACAAGTCGACACCTACCCCCGCCCCCGTCTTAAGAAGCAACGCACTTCCCGACCCCGGCTATTCGTCAGCTGATCAATTCCATTTTTCTTCATGATATGTTCGTCGTGTGTCCATTGTGTATCGTTTGTACACGTGTGTCCATTGTGCATCGTATGCTTTTCGAGTTTCGATTGCCGTGAGTGCCCGTGAGCAGGTATTAAGGTAATATTAGGAACGTCTTTAAATTATTGGTAGATGTACAGTGTGTCTATTGACAAATTAGATAAGATGTAAATATAAGCCATATGGCATACAATATATTCTCTCTTAATTTTGGTAATGAGAAATCCGTTACTTCCATTCCGAAACAATATTCATAGTAGAAATAACGCAAATTTGAGACGAGATAAAATTTCTCGTCTCAAATCTCTCGTGACACAGTCACTCGAAGCCATATCGCTTACAATATATTCTCTCTTAATTTTGGTAATGAGAAATCCGTTACTTCCATTCCGAAACTATATTCATAGTAGAAATAACGCAGATTTGAGACGAGATAAAATTTCTCGTGACCCAGTCACAATGTCTCGTGACAAATAAAATTTCAATTTTTCTTTTTGCGGTACTTAGGATCAATATTGTTAGTGAAGTAGATGTATCAATTAAATGTCTATTGCATACGCCCCATGTTTTTCATTTTCTATATGGGGCTAGGAGAAATTATTTATACTTTTTAGTCCATTTTAAAAACGTGGTAAATAAAAAAATAATTGTTATTTTTATAATTATTTTCGGCTTTTTAATCTTGTGTGAATGAAATATTGCAATCGACTTTAAACATCTTGATGAGATTATGACAGAGACATGTGGAAAATTTCAAGGTTATAACAGTTTCTTTTCACCTGATCATATCTGAAAGAGTAAATTGTTATACCTACCTACCAATAATACATCAATCTGTTTAATTTGAACACAGATTAGCATTATTAAAATAAGTGGTCACAGAAAGAAATTTCAGTGCTGACATTTTAAGGCATTTGAGAGTCAAACATTTCTTTTTTTATTTTTTTTTAGGCAAGGCGAAGCGTTGCCTGAAAAATTATCGGATATCGGGAAGCCAGTTTAAAATCGACTGCAAACTTTGTACCGACCAGACAGACACCGGACAAACAGACAAATAGACAAACAGACGTAGCGACCTAATAAAAACGTAGTAAAATTTCCTCGAATAATACGCACTTTGGTCTGGCACTATCGCCAAAACTTGAATTTTTTGGCAGTTAAATGAGACTATTTATAAAATTTCATCATTTTCCTGTAAACATCTTTAAAAAAAACAGCGACTCTTAATGTATGAATTCTCGTTTAAAATTTTACTGTAGGTACCGATTTTGCTTTATAACGTCAAAGGTTGTGTGTCAACAGTTATTCGGTATCCCATAATACACCTGTAACCCTGCCAACGTTTACCTTCAATATGCCTATACATGCATCTCTGCACACCTTGGTTAGATTGTAATTTCTTTTATTACCTCGTTTTTATTGGTCGCTTTCTTGTTTGTCTGTTTGTCAGTGTGTCTGTTCGGTACAAATTTTGCAATCGATTTTAAACTGACTTCCCGATATCCGATCATGCTGAAATTCTCCACACACCTTTGGTTCTGGAAACAATACAATACAGTATAATTTTTGTCCGTTTTAAGTTCGATTAATAATAGCATTAAATAAAGAGCGCCATCTAGTAGTGGCGGTCCGAATTACGCAGCAAGCAAAGCGCAGCGCTGCCTAGCACGGAGGTCGCTAGGCAACGCGGCGCCTTCCTTACAAAATTTTAAAAAAGAAACATTTGGCTGCCAATTGCATTGAAATGTCGGCATTGAAATTTCTTTCTGCGAACACGTATTGTAATGAAGCCAATCTGTGTTTAGGTTTTGTTTTGTAAACGTACGTTTCGGGAATAAAAAGTAATAGATTTTCAGTAAAGTAATTGGTCTTCCAACATATATAACAGTGAATAGTGCATTAGTGAAACTTTCCACAATGGTCAAGGAGATAGCCACCCAAAGTAAGCGACGACTAGAGAAGGAGGAGTCAACGCGATAAGAGAAGCTACAATGGGAATCGGAAGCGCATTAATTCGTGTTTTATCATTAGATGTATTAAGAATTGAGGAGCTCGATTGCTCAAAATTCAGTGGCAAAATACCGTGCAATAAAGACGCAATAAAGGAGATGGACATAATGCGACAACTAGGACCTTCAGCACCATGAATGAGTCATATATTTAAAAATGTTAACTAAGAAGGATCTGGAATTAATTTATTTTAATATTGAAATAAAATTTTATAATATTAATTTTGCTTTATTTATTACTATATTTTTCAGGAAAATAACAATTGAACAATTG
>JAOPUG010000376.1:13233513-13243830 GCA_027564375.1 Micropterix facetella | reverse complement strand
TACGATTTATGGACCCTCTATAAGGGCAGCGACTTCGAGATCTTACCACAGATCACTCGACATCTGCGCTTTCCACGATGGCTTGTTAGACTCCAGGGCAATTGCTTCGCACGCAACAGATGTAGGTAGTTGCCAAAAGCCCGGGCGCCAGCCCTGTCACCCTCTTAACCAACCTACGCAGATATCCGGGACCTCATTATTCATTTTGAATTAATTTGTTTTTTATAATTAATGTAAATTGTTATCAAATGATGTTTTTGGTTCTATAGACCCCGAACCAGCAAAAAGTCCTGAACAAAATTTGGAATAATCACAGTATTGTGGGAAATTGTGAACAGCAAGATGTCTGTCACTGTGCGAAGATTTCTTCCTAGAAAGTGTATATTGAAGGTCCTGGAAGTCAGGGAAGTGTCATCATAATATTACATAAGAGTATAAAATTATTAAACATGTTTGATTTTGAAATTCCCTGAAATTCACAGGGCTATTCTCACACTCTCGTCTCTACGTGTCCTTGTAGGTAATTGTTACAAGGCCCGTTATTGTCTCTGCATTCGAGTAGCCTGGTCTGGCTATACGAGTTTCGTATCCCACTTAAGGCACCTGCTGCCCTCTACAGTCACCGTAATGCGGCGCGTGGTAATAACGATTTGCATAAACAGAACAAGCGCAATGGCAGTCATGTTAGTGTGTCTCTGGATGCATCGGAATCCATACTGGGCCGTATGTTGCAACCGCGGCCGCACTGCGATGCGTGGTAAGCTGAGTAATGGTCAAATTAATGACCTTTGCAAATTATAATAATGACGTTACAGGGTACTACGTTACAAAGTTTCGGAACACGGGCGCCATTATAGATGCAGTCAATCGATCGACAGACGTTCTGAGTAAGAAGAGATGTTCTTTACTAAGAAGCCAAAAAATAATGAAGATTTTTTTAAATACATTATACACACATGTCTACCAAATAAATCAGCAAGAGGATCTAGGCCACACTCTGAAATGTTGGTATATAAAACCATAAAACTAAAATTAATAGATAATTGAAAAACTATCCATGTAGCTACATCGTCCACAAATTAAAAATTCCTTTATGCTATTGGAGTCAATCAATAGATACACTGTAGCAGCATGAAAAAAATAGCAGAAAATAACAATATAGGCCATCTTAACCTCAAAATTGTATACCATCACCAATAAACCAACATCCATATACAAACACATAGCAGCCTTAACATCAAATTTTAAGTTCTGTTTTATATTCATACTTCTTCTTATTCTTGTTCTTCTTTTATATGTTCTTATTGTAATGAGAATATTTTGGATTTTCCTTCATATTATTTATAATTTAAAACATCATGGGCTTTGATATTGTTAAAGATTATGTTAATATTTTATTGATTTGTTGTATGTTTTTAACAAAAACTAATAAATAAAATAATATTTGGTTACTAATTGCATAGTTTTATTATTGGATTTGGGAGCTTTTGAGCTGCAAGGTAAAAGAAAAATAATATTTAAAAAAGATTTTCGTGGAAAAAAATATGAAGTACAAAACAGAGCTTTCTCTGAATCATATAATAGCAACAATCATAAAGAGAGTGAAGACGATTTGTTTTCAGGAAATTTTGGGAGATCTATATAAATTTAATGTCAATATTTGAATTCCAATGCTTCAAGCAAATATTGAATATATAAATACTGATGGAATATATAAATACTGGTATATACATTCAGCGTGAAAAATCGTCGATATCACAACACATATTGTATAGAGCGGAGCGAACCGAGCGAGGATGCAGTTTCACAATCCTATTGTTCTGTAAGTCTATTTTCCTGCATAATCTGATATGCTACAGAAATAAGAAAACTCACGAACTTTATTAGATAAGAAGGGTTTAAACACTCTTTAACGTGAAACCATCGTTTAAAATGTTTTCAAACTTATCGTCGAGTGCAAAGACGCCAATCGTTTTACAGTGAGGGTTGTGACCACGGCGAAATTTCAAAATTCGCCCACCCCACACCCACCATATCGTTGGTATCAGTGTAGTAACAGAAGAAGTATGCCGCCTACCCGAATAAAACAGGTTAGATTTAAGATGTGTACTATTGGTGAACTCGCCAGCCCGACGCGTTTCAGTGAACTTTATCGTTATATAGCCCAGAGATGAACACAGAAAATGATAACTAAATAATCCACTCCACGTATCCAATTACTCTCACTGCCCGCAGGAGTCCTACTCCTTACCACGAGGCACTGAGAATTTTCAAACCAAATGGGGCGCGTGCCCTCGCTCCCAGATGTGGTTTCTTTTTCTACGACCTCCCGTCTGTTAACACGTTCGAAGTCGCTTACGCGGCCTCTACCTAATGTAATAACGCGGTATTCTGTAACTCGGAAATATCGCGGACACGAGGCGTCCTTTACTAAGCGTCTTTTAATCAGCCGACAACGGGTGGCCAACGGGTCGTTTCCAAGGATAGATGAACTTAGGTCGACATCTACTCTCGCGTCTTAGGTCACGTTACGCTTCCAGACCCCCCCCCCCTCGATATTGGTCAGTTGAGCAAGTCCGGTAAACAGAATAATACATCAACCCTCCAGGGCCGCCCAAGGTATTCCCCCAGATCCGACCGCATAGAGGGTTCACCGGTTTAGTCCCTCTTCGGGTAGGCTGCCGGATGGAAGTTGAACAGTGAGTCGGATCGACCAAGGTTATAAATACGGTCATAGGACCCGAGCTGCACTACCCCATTAGGCGCCACCCGAAGAAGCCGAAGAACAACGATGTTGGATTTAAGACTTATACTCAGGCGAACCTGTCACCCCGAGGCGTTTTAACGAATTTTATCGCTATATTTCCCCGAGATGAACGTACAGAATTTGGACAATACAATCCACAATCCAACTACGCCACAGCCCTTGAGAGTCCAACTCCTCACTGCGAAGCACTGGGAATTTTCATACCCAGTGGGGCGTCCCCGCGCCCTCACCCCCAGATGTGGCCAGATTACGCTGACCTTCCGTATGGTAGTAGGATCGAAGTCGCTTGCGCATTCTTCTACCTTAAATAAGCGGTATTTTCTCACTTGACCATGTTGCGGATACGAGGCGCCTTTTACTCGGCTTGCCACCCGAGACCAACATATCGTTTAGATAGCATAAGGTATCTAAATACCGCCGCTTTCTTAGGTTACCTTACGCTTCCAAACTCCCCCAGATATTCGTTGTTGAGCAAATGCCGGCAGGCCGACCAGTGCATCAGCCAACAATCCACCCAAAGTTTTCGCCGAGTACATTTGCCGCATTACTGGGATACACTCGGATCAGACCAGTCGGTCATCGCATATATCAGAGATACAGAGAGCCCTTCTTCAGGAACGCTGTTAAGCAAAGGCCTGCTTGACGACCAATACTCAGACATTCAGGGCTGACCGAGATGTCCCCCCAGATCAGCCTCCATGTACGGCGGGTTCACCGGTTTAGTCCCTCTTCGGGGAGACTACCGGATTGGAGCTGAGCCGTGAGTCGGGCTGACCAATACATAGTTTAGCCATTAGGACCCGAGATGCACGACCTCATTAGCCTCCCCCCGAAAAACAACAGTGGAGGAGAAGTAACAGCACTTCAGACTACCCTGGACAATGGCAGTTGCATCATCGCCGAAACTTCAGACGCCACAAACTGCACGCGGTAAATCTGTCTGTATCCTATATATATTTCTAAAATACTAAGGCAATAGCAGGTTCCTTTTTAGCATAAACAAAGTGGATCGTTTCAATATTCAAAATATAAATATTCGTAAGAACAACAACAATTTGACATCGTTAAAGTATGCAACCTCACTACGGAAAATACAATATTGTGGAAAATAGAGTTAGTTAAGATAATAAAGAAGAAACATTATTAAATCCAAATTATTTTTGATACTGAAATACATTTTCGAAAATCTCTACGTGATTACTAATTTGGTTTATGACAACAATACACGATTTATAGGGTTGCTTAGAAGCACTTAGTAGTGGATAAAATTTCCTGCAAACTATTGTGATGGATTTAGAATAAAAACTACAAAAGAATGAAGGAAGAACAAAAGAATAAGATTTTGAAAACTATAAAATTACATTCAGGGAAATATTGTCATGAGTTATTGAACCATTGCGTAATTGTATTACTTCATATAATTATGTTCATTATAAAAAAATATAATCTACAATCAATTACTAAAATAACGTAAAAGCAAATAAATAGAATAATTTCATTCTTTGTTTGTCACAAAAACTTCAATTAAGTCAGTGTAGTCGCAAATGTCGGCAGATCAATTACTTGGTGAGTCATTATTGCATGAACATTTATGTAAATTACACGATCATCAATATTTATAGGCCCGCTGATATCAGATATTACGGAGTGATTTTCTGTGTTACCTGTAATCGACATTTGGGATATTATTATGTCCAAATAATGATAGGGTGGTACGCTGCCGAAAGTAAAAATAAATAAGGTTGTACATAATTTTATCGTCTGTTAAAGGGAGTTTAGAATTTTTGGGATCCCGCCACTAACAAAGTAAAAAGTGATCGTTATCAAACCGCCGCTCTGGTGCCTGTTCGTCTGCCTGTCTGTCTTTGTGTTTGTCTGTTTGTCTGTCAGGTGAATATATCTCAGGATCTTCGGGCTCAAAAAGAGCTAGAGATCGGCCAGGCTCAAAAAGAAATACATGAAAAATTGAGAAAAATTGCCATTTCACAGTGGTAATGTGGCTTTTAAATATTGGACATCGCGTCTATCTACAGATTGCGAAATACTATGTGAACATTTGTTGATTGGACATGATAGTTGTCATACAATACAAAAGGTGGCTATGTTGACATATATTTTTGTATGAGCGCATTTTTAGGGAACATATTGCTTTAGTTTCGGTTCGGTTTCCAGAAAAAATCCTTGTCAAAAGTGCTTGACGGATAGTAGTCACGGAGCGGCCCTATGTCACATAATCTTTATATATATTCCTCGCTGGCTTCAAAGTCGAATGCCATTAATTATTAGAATCGCTCATCGCTGTTATATGCCGATAATCAAATAATAATATTACCATTATTTATTTATTGCACTTAATGCAATTATAGGCAAAGGAAAAAACACAAAATTACAAATTGAATTTGTGAATATAGGCAAAGACTACAACCGCTGCAAATTAGGGGTCTTAGGGTTTTCTGTTAACCTGGTTTTCAGGGCGCATCTTTTAGGTGTTGGCATTTAAGTAATATCGGAGATTTTGAATTTAAAATAAAGTAGTAAAATAAAAAATAACCATAAATAAAATAATCAACATCAAATAATCAAAATAATAAACCAATTAAGAGACTAAGCGAAAGAAGAGACCATGGCTGTGTAACAGACAGTATAAATTTGTTAAAGAGCTAACTCTCAAATAAAACGCAAATCAGCGCTATACATAGTAATAACAGGAATACTGTCGATGTATTGATTGGGGTACCTCGAGGCAATTTGCTCGGGCCTATTTTATTTCTAATTTATAATATTAATCTACGTGTTCTAGTAAGAAAAATACAACATTTGCCGATAACACTACTATTAGGAGATCCTGGGGTATAATGATCTCCCTAATGTTAAATCTTCCATAATTTCTGAAATATAAGACTATGAATAATAAGATATTAAATGAAGATTCTACATTCTATCCTTGGCTATCCTTTAGCCAGAAAATGAATACGAAAGTCCTCACCATTTTAAACATATAACGGTTTTTATTTATGTATCTCTACAAAATGATCATTTTACCCAAAGAGTAGAAGTAAAATGATCTCTCATATGGGGTGCAATATTTTAAATTATTTTAACCTACAAATTTACAACAACCAAATTTTATACGAACTAATACGTGATTTGGTAGCTCGAGCATACCCGATTAAGTACCTCAAACAGATTTTCACATTTAAATATTCTATAAAGTTTATTCACTGTCAAAAGTATTGAAATTAGATTGAATATGCAGAAAAACAAAACACTAGTATACTCGCCAATGTCATTAACCAAACTGTTTACATGTGGTCGTCTACAGCTGCGCCTAAGCACTGTAGCTTGTTTCAACGTTTAGTTAACAGATTGCGCCACTGGTCTCTGAATAACTGAGGGGAATCATTTGACATCGAGAGATCGTTATACTCCGGTCTCCCTTTTATTTGAATGTGAAGACTGGAAAACAATATTTCAAAAAGCTAAACGAGACATAAATATATTTAGGGATTCGTTAGATAATTGGCGCTTAGATTAAATATAGAAAACACAAAATGTATTACTTTTAGTAATAATGCTAAAGTTCAACCGTCATTGGAGCACAACGTTATTAATGATACATTTAACAGATAAAATGGTTGCAGCTTCCAAATTTTAAAAAGAGTGGAATCGACAAAATATGTCTGTATCACCATAGATAATAGACTAAGATGGCAAGAATACACAGAAATATTAGCATCAAGTGAAAATAGGATATACCTTCAAAGGGTAAGAAATATTTTAGACATTTCTGTAAATACAATACAAAATAGCATACAAAATTTAATGTTTACCTTAGAACAGGTATCGGCCTACCTAGGTGACATTGTCACTGGTCCATGCGGCGCATTCATTTGCTGGTATAGACTCAATATTTTAAAAAAATAATCTGTTCCTATGTTCTGTATACTCATGTAATATATTTGCATGACAAAAACAAAATAAAAAATAACTGCTTGTTCAATAGTGGTTAATATCTCAATATATCTCGGACAGAGTGCCATTTCCAAGCCATTCTCCATATACATGCATAATAATGTCGTATCAATATAGCTATCATAACTAAAATTAAGGTCGGATACACTTTTTAATATGAGTTACATCCTTAAATTCCCTACTGAACACACATGCACACAAACAGCACATTTCCAAATTCACTCACTTGCACATACACCATACAAAACGTTGAACGTTACGTAAATACACATGCGCAAATTGAACCCACGATTTTCAACCTTTTCGACACGCGAATTCGACACGCATCTATAAAAGGGATCCTATTTTAGAAACTAATCACCTGATTCGAGTGAACACATTATTCTTTTTTTTTGAAGAGCATTATACCTATGTGTTATAACTTATACCTACTAGACTTCAAGTGACTATTATAAGATACGAGGCTCTGAACTTGAAAAAGTTTTTAAAGCTCCCGATTTTCTCAAAATATCGCGATATTTATAAATAGATAATGGGCTCGACAGCGTTTCGTCATGAACTAAAATCGGAAATTAGTTCAAGTGAACGGGACAAGGCAATACGTTAGAGCGGAATGTGAAATGAACGGTTGTCACTTTTCCACAATAAAACTATCCACCGAAATAAAAGCCAGATTAATCTGAGACCACATCAAATGTATTCAATTTATTCGGATAGTTATACATTTGGCAAGTATTTTGATACGGAAAATCGACGATCGTTAATTTCATATTCCACTCTAATGTATTTCTCTGTATCGTTCACATGTAGTTATTTCCAATATTAGTTCACGCAGAAACGCAATCAGGTCCTTTGTGTCGTATTCCCGAGGCAGAGGGATATACGCGAATCGCAATACACCGCAGATAATGGGCCTTATTCTTCAACCACGCCTGCTTATACGCGTACGTCTGCTTATACGCGTATGACTGTCTATACACCGCTGTGCTATCAAAAAATTCATTCTACTTCTGATTCCTCAAAACCACTGCCGTGGACACTAAGGCCGCCGAACCGATACGTTTCACATACGTGTCATAATACCAATACGAGAACAAGAAAATACGCGTACGTCTGCATTTTCGCGTATCATACGCGAAAAAGCAGGCGTATGTACCTAGAGAATAGGCCTGATTGTCTGGCGACATTCACACTCAGTGCGCAGTAATTTTGTGTCATACTGCATTTATATATACATAGTACATAGATAGGTAGACTACTGACTTTAGGAAGGTAGTAAGTATAATAAAAGACCTTTGATGCTAAACGCAAGTATACGAGTATTTGAAAATTAATGATTTCTGGCTATGGCATCTACAGGCAGTACAAATTATGAAATTTTCCGATTCCCTTAAAAATGTAATAACTGACTATTATTAGGGCAAATCGAAAAGATAGTCATCTAAGTCCCATACAAAATTGTGCCATTCAGTATTATTTTTGTCGAAAACTAGGCAATTAAACAATATTTAAAAAAAACTACATGACTTACTCAGGCTGTAAATGTCACACTCAGAGCATGTTGCGTTATTTTTATAGCTCCTATATTTAATTTAATTTTAAAATTAAACTAATGTTAGTAATTTTGAAATTTCTTTATTTAGTCATGGGTAAAGGTAAAGGAAAAATATAAACAAACCGAGCATGAGCTCTAAAAATCAACGTAATTTACATTAAGGACCTATAACGCTTTAGCAAAACTCAGCCGCGCTGCAGGCCTGGGGCGTGGCGCGTCGGCAGCTGCAGCGCTACGAGGTGCGCCGCCACTCGCCGCAGCGCCCGCGCCTCGTGTGGCGCCTATCCTCGCGCACGCTACGGCACCTGCGGCCCACGGACCGCCTGCGCTCGCGCCTACCCACCATCGCCGAGCAGAACCCGCGTCGGCGCAAGACCAGTGACAGCAGCGACGACGACTGGCCCACCAGCCCCACTCTGCCCATCTGCATTTCCTAAGCGTGAGTTTTTCTTCGTATTTCCGCGTCGCCGCATCTTCGGATCGTATCTCGTTTCTAAATAACGCCAGCTTCGGAAGTGACGCTGTTCGTAAAAACTTCAACCGTAACCGGCGTATTTACGATCGACGTTCCAAGCTGGCTTCCGCGATCTACGCCATCACACAAAAACACACACACACAAACACACCCTCAAACACACAAACACACAAACACACCACACACACACAAACACACGAACACACCACACACACACAAACACACCACACACACACACACACACAGGCATACATATATACACATTTGAAGGATTAATATGAAATATAGATTTCATTTTAACAGTCGTTTCGAAGAAGTGACGGTTTTTTTGCTCATATCTCAATGTTTTTGATATATTGATGATATTACAAATAACCCTACCTCGAAAGACACTCTAACGAAGAGTGAAAACCGCATCGAAATCCATTAAATGGTTCTTGTGTATAGAGATATCAGACAGACAGATACTGTTTGGAGACATGGTTTTATAATTGTTTGGATGTTAATAATTAATTGAACATTTTTTTTTGTTTCAGATTCATTTCAACACTATTAACAATTCGGGGCATCTATTCTCGAGCAGCTGCTACTGTGTCCGAACTCAATAAATCGGACCATAATATTACATCGTAATCTAACAAAATGTAGATTTGTAATATCGCAAAAATTATGTGATAAAAAATACCGAAAAAAACTATATATATATTTATTATACACGCGACGTGACATATGAATATAATCTGTATTATTATGTAAATCAGAGAATGAAAAAAGTATTGTTTTAAAGCTCAGCGGTGAAAGAAAAAAATCTTTATAAAATTTTGAAAAGCAATTCAAAACAATGTGATCGCATCTAGCCAGTATGAGGAGGTACGTTCTTAGTTTGTAATTTTGTAAACTAGCGATTCGTCCGCTGAACCTAGACTCCTTCGTCCAACATGCAATACAGTATATATATTTTTTGTAATTAGCTTGAGCCAATCATCGGTCCATGCATTGATTCGGTCGAGTTCAATCCACTTATTATTTTTGCTTTTTTCCCTAATCTTTCTTTATTAGCTCTATTATTTTCTCTGCATTCGACATCCTCCTTGTGCAATCGGGCGGATTGTATCACTTATTTGAAATTAAAATAATTGTATTATGTATCATTATCGATTGCTTGTGTGATTGCGCGATCCCCACTTTCTTGGCCTATAAGACTGTATGTACATGGGTCGTTCAAATTCGTAGCCACAAGTGGATTCCGCTGCGTTGTTGGTTCTGTGTCCAGTCTGGAACTGAAGATCCCGTTATTTAGTCAGCATATTCCTCTTCTAGCCGCCTGAGTAGAAGCGAAATGCTAGGAGAGAACTGTTACTATATGAATATATTCCATAGTCCATATATTCCATATTCCATAGAAGAGAGCTGTCAGTATATAAATATAGTCCAACGTTAATATATTTTCTTCTGATGCTTTATACAGGGCGCGGCAGTGAGGACGGACCTTTATGAGATGGGTAGTACTCTCCCCCTCCGTCCACGAGAGTGGTGGGGAGGGTGCCG
>JAOPUG010000376.1:13050038-13062388 GCA_027564375.1 Micropterix facetella | reverse complement strand
TTTATGAAAGTTAGTCCGATTTATTTACTTATGGCGCCGCTATCGGCTACATTAAGCAAAATGATTTGTCGATCGATACTCCAGCGGTAGCGAGAGATACTCCAACAATACACCGAACGACTATTATTACCATTACACCAACTGAAACTCCAGCAGAGCACAATACACTGAATGCTTATTATTGCTTATACGGTGATACCATTCTTCTCAAATCAATTTTTGAAAGATTATATAGAAAAAATAAAAAGAATAAAAAATATGGCTTCATCATATTTTAAACATTTACTTGGTACGTCTTACCAATATAGTTGCAACTTATTTTACTCTATAGATTTGACTGCAAAATATGAGTTTTTCAATGTTTGAGAGGGGTAGTCACTCTAATATGTTGTGCCCCTTCTAAAAGCCAAATTTCTATTTTTAGGTTTTTTGTTGTTGTCAGTTTTACGGTAAACTCTTCTTAGTTTTTGTAAGTTTTATGGAAAAGAGATTGCATAAAGATATGACGATTAGTAATTTATAAAAAAATATGTAGGTATATCCTTATTATTAAATATATATATAGAGTATATTAAAAGTATCGATATCAACGGTTGGTTAAAGGACTTCCCCGCGCGGCTTGGGCTATCGTAAGCTGTGTAATTGAGTTTTAACAGTTGTGCTGACAAAACATTGCCAACTTTGCGGGAATGGCTTCCACCGCTATTCTGTTTATTCTCTCATGGTTTATTTCTTTAATTTATTGCCCTCTCAAAAAGTGCAAAGAAACTGATTTATGCGAGTTATTCGCGACTGCACGACAAACCTTTAAAGGATAACTCCATATGTAAAATTTAACAAGAAAATGGATTTACATATTTTTAATATTTATTTTGGCTTTTTCTTTAAAATGGGATATAGGGATCTCCTTATATCTCTTACATTTGCCTTTTTAGAGCTTGAAACGAAATAAACGGTGGAAAAATAAAAAGAATAGTTGATGGTTGTGACGGGACGCGTAAAATCAGAATCCATCAGTTTAGAAAAAAAACCAAAAAGTCAGAATTTTACTGTTTATTACACTTTTACTGCTTAAAACGGAATACGGTAAAAATGTCAAAAAAAAAGTTCTGAAAGGCCTTGATGAGACGAATAGAATGAGGTAGATACGTGTCGCCTAGGGTCAAACCATCTGTTTTGAAAAAAATAACGAGAAGTCAGAACGTAATCATATGGCCCGAAGTTTCACACATCCTTGAGTTATCCCCCTGCCAAGTTTTATTTTGGGATTACACATTTTTCTTCGGTTTAATTTCTCTCTGTATTTAATAGTATAAGTTTTATTACCTAGCCACTTCAGTTGCCATCAACATTTGTCTATTAAACTAAATAATTAGAAATGTATCTCACCCTCTCGACTCCTATTTATGTTCATTTTAATAAAAATCCCCATTAAGAATGGCGAAAGGGAGACGTTCATTCCCCGCCCTTGAACAGACGCGCAATAAAGGCGTCTGTTTTCGATCTGTTTGGCATTAGCCAATTTGGTGAGAAATTTCAAACGGCGTCGCCGCATTTTTATGAATTCGCCACGTGGCAAATGGCGCCAAATAATACCATTAGCAAGATCCGTTCTTTTCAATAATGCCACCAGATTATTAATTCAATTAAGATGAGGATTTTAAAATATGTACGATTTATTGGAGGTGGAATATGATTTATAAAAAGGTTTACAGTGTTTTAACATCGAAGTATATAAATACCATTTTCTCCATCAGCATAAATCTCATACTCATCGCGCGTTACATTTATTAGGCAATTCTATGCGTACATAAATATGCACTCTGGCTTGAGAGAAAACAAAGAGAATGTGAAAATATTCCATTGATGAGTCTAGACATAATAAAGTTTTTGCTCAAGTGTTAAAAAGCGCTTCGGAAAATTAGATACATAATTATTCTTTCAGGCAAGATCATACAGCATTAGCTGATATTATGTGACATTTGGGAATATGTTTATTTTATCAATCGAGCATCACGTGTAAATACTTCACGCTTAGTTGGAGAAAAATTATAATCATGCTTCGTCCTCGACATCGGTGTAATATTTTTGTGCATGTAGTAATGCATATCATACCGCCATTCTCACCCACACTATTTGAAAATAAAAAAAAAGTGTTTGTTACTAATATCTCAGCTGCCACGCGTATGTTCTTCATTCGTATTTTAGTGTTCAACCATTTTGTACACGTCCTCGTGTCGATTAAAAAAAAAAAATTTTCTCAATGAAATTCCAGATTAATGCACAACGGCGGTGACGTCTATTTGCGGGAGATGAAGAAGATATTGGAAGGAAATTACCGGCCCACAAAACGTAAAAACAAAAATAAGACGACTTCGCAGAGTTTCAGATGATCTCCAATAAACAAGGTAAATCTAACTAAATGTCTACCTTAGGTGCTCGTCATTTATTGCCAGTTCCTAATAAATGTGGGGATAAAATATATTGTACGATTTGCGGATAATATCTACAACTTGAGGCAATTTGTCACGTTTATATATGTCAACTACACTTACTTGATATTTGTCTACTTCTTAAGGGGCCGCGGTTGGCTAAAGAAAGCGGAATGATATGCCAAGGTAATCACAAGCGGGCCGCAATACACCAAAAGCCTATTATTGCTTGCAGAGATACTAGCCTTACGGTAAGCGAAACATCAGCGGGATGAAATATACCGAAAGACAATAATTTTTTTATTGACAAATACCATTTTTTTGGTTTTTTGAAAGTTTATAATGAAAAAATAAAAAGAATGCAACATATTGCATCATCACATTTTTATAATTTACTTGGTACTTATTACTAATCATTTAATAGTTTGAATCAATTGTGAAAATCATAGTCATATTGTTTGGCCCTATACATTCCGAGAAAACAGCAAATTACGAAAATTCAGATTTTATTTATTTTTATTAAGAAAACATCAAAATATTAAAATTTATCATCACAATAATAAAGATTAAGAAATTTACTACAATACTCATAATTTTCTTGTTGTATAAATACACGCAGAAATCACTTGACAAAATTTCAGTTTTTCACTGTTTGAGAGAGGTAGTCATTAAAAGATCGTTGTATCTAACCAACCTATTATTTAAGGCATTGATATCGACTTTTTGTTAATCAGTATTTCGATAGCGGTAACAAATCGATTGACATTTTTCTAATTATTGAATTTTCGGCAAAGTATATACTGCCATAGCACTTTTAGTTCTTTCATTCATTATTGGATTCTATAAATAAAACAAATAAATAATAAAATCGCGAATAGTACAGAGCAAGCCATTAGGACCTTCACGGTAAACAAATAATCAGGCCTATTCTCTAGGCACGTACGCCTGCTTTTTCGCGTATGATACGCGAAAAAACAAACGTACGCGTATTTTTTTTCTCGTATTGGTATTTTGACACGTATGTGAAACGTAACGGTTGGGCGACCGTAGTGTCCGCGGCAGTGGTTTTGAGGAATCAGAAGTAGAATGAATTTTTTGATAGCACATCCGTGTATTGGCAGTCATACGCGTATAAGCAGACGTACGCGTATACGCAGGCGTGGTTGAAGAATAAGGCTAATTATAGAGTATTATGGACAGGTGTGAGTTTCAAAGCTACAGGAGAACCCGCAATATCAGGATGTTTCAACGAACTTGATTTCTATATCACCGTGAGATGAACGCAGAGACTTGTATATGAAGACGATCTACGTACCCCACGTCACCAACAACCCGTGAGAGTCCGACTCCTTACCGCGAGGCACTGGGAATTTTCAAGCCAGTCCCTCGCGCCCTCACTTCCAGATTTGGTCAGATTTCTGCAACCACCTAACCTCCTGTCTGGCGACGGGTTCGCAGTCGCTTGCGCGGCTTCTACCTCAAATAGCGTTAATTCTTACCGAATTCGTCACGGTTCTGAGGCGTCCTTTACTAGGCAAATTTCACCCGAGATTGGGTAGCAAACAGATCGTTTCTAATGATAGACATGTTAAAGTGTATTATGGTTGAGAGTATTATGGACATCGTCGGGTTTAAGATTCGTACTTGGGCGAACCCGTCAACCTGAGGCGTTTTAACGAACTTTACCGTTATATCGCGCCGAGATGAACGCAGACAATTTTGACAAAAATAATCCATGTACCCAAAGTCACCAATAGCCCGTGAGAGTCCAATTCCTCACTGCCAGGCACTGGAAATGTTCAAGCTCAGTGGGGCATTTGGCGCTTTCAGTCCCAGATGTGGTCAGATTTCTCCGACCTCGGTTCGACGTGCATGGCCTCTACCTGTCGTAATAACGCGGAAATATTGCGGACCCGCGGCGTTCTTTACCCAGCAATGATCATCTGATATCGGGTGGCCAAAGGGGTCGTTTCTAAGCATAGGCGACGACAGGTCGACACCTACCCCCGCATCTATGTCGGTTATGCTTCGTTACCTTCCAGATGCCCCCGGCTATTCGTCAGTAGAAAAAGACCTATAAACCGGCCAATACGTCAACCGTCCAGGGACGCCCTAAGTGTTCCCCCAGATCCGACCGCATAGCTGGATTCACTGGGTTATTCCCTCTTTGGGGAGGCTTCCGGATGGATGTTGAGTCATGATTCAGGATGACCATGATAACACAAAATTGGCCCTTAGGGCCCGAGCTGCACGGCCTCATTAGGCCCCGGTATTATGGATAGTTCTTTTTTTAGACTGAGAGTGTCTCTTTACAAATTGATATTATTTGGACTGGTGGCAATATCAACTTAATTGCAGATAAGGATGCGACCATTACGTAGCTTGACAGTTATAGGGATTGTTTCGTCCACAATTATTATGCAGTGTTGTAGCAAGTAGGTACTTACATACTCTATTCAAACTGGGACCGTCTCTTTGGTAATCATTTACTTGACTGCCAGCAGTACTTGCACATAACGCGGAGAGTACGTTGCTCAATAGCTAATGGGACTGTCTCGTTCACAAATATTATAGAGTATAGCGGATAGTGCGTTCCTGGGACTTCGACTCTCTCCTTACAAATTAATATTCTGTCTGAGTACTCCGCTAGTAGAAGAGCCAACCTTGAACACAACTCACGAGACGCCAGCCGACTTATACCTAGCTGAACGCAAATAAACTTGACAGGGATATTTTGCTTATACCGCAGGAGATGATTCAATAATAGTAAACATAACTTCATGAATAATTGTTAAGGGATACACGGAAGGAACTTCATTATGTTAGATGACACCTACTAACTGTACCTTATCCAACCCACTTGCCTTCGAAGAGGTAGTCAAGCGAATCAAGCTGAATGAGTTTAAATAGAAGCAACTAATTTCTGCCCTAACTTGTCTAGAATAGGCTATAACACACCTTTTGATCTGGGGGACAAAAGATCTCGCCGTGACTGTCGATAACTACTAGATACACTCAATGTGATTTCTAGCACATTGACTGAAATTAAACCATAGCGAAAGATTACTGAACTTGACATAGTCTTCGGGAAGAGTTTATGAGTGTCACTATGCTACGGGCGGACCCGCCGCCTCGGAGCGTTATTACGAAAATTATCTTCTTGTCGCCCCGAAATGAACGCACGAGCTTGGACGAAGACAAACAACTTATCAAGCTCCGCCACAGTCCGTGAGGGTCCAACTCCTTACCGCGAGGCACTGGGAATTTTAAAGTCCAGTTGGGCAATCCTAGTGCCCTCATCCCATATGTGGTCAGATTTATCCGACCTCCCGTCTGGTAGCAGGCTCGAAGTCGCTTGCGCGTTCTTCTACCTTATGTAAACGGCAATTCTTTATTGGAATATGTCGCGGATACGAGGCGCCCTTTACTCGGCTTGCCACACGAGATCGGGTGCCATCGCCTCATTTCTAAGGCTATATAGCTTAAGGTATCTAACTACCCCCAGTTTCTTAAGAAGTATTACACTTTCAAACTCCCCCGGCTATTCGTTGTTGAGTAAGGATCGACAGACCGACCGGTGAATCAGACAACCATCCACCCGAAGTTTTCACCGAGTGCATATGCCGCATTACCAGGATACACTCGGATAGTCGATCATCACATATATCCGAGAGTAGAGGGCCCCTCTTCAGGGAGGTTACTAAGCAAAGGCCGGCATGCCGACCAGTGATCAGACGTCCACGGTCGCCCGAGGTATACCCCCAGATCAGCCGCCATGAACAGCGGTTTCACTGGTTTCGTCCCTGTTCTGAGAGGCTGCCAGATAAAAGCTGAGCCGTGCGTCGGGCCGACCGTGATAGACAGAGTTTGGCCATCAGGACCCGAACTACACGACCCCATTAGACCCCAAATCAAACCCCGGGCACGCAACCAGTCGGTAGTCCAGCTTACAGGCAGCCAACGCTGACTCCTACGAGGCAGTAATATTATCGAGGTCGACGCAGAACCGAACGACTAAATCCACCGCTGGTCAAAGTAAAGTATACTGGTAGACTTTCTTCATTCTATGATCACATTCTCTAATAACTAGGTACCTCATTATATGGCCGTATATAAATTGATGGAACATACCTTTTGCACGACCAGTTATTTAAACATGTCCGTCATAGACATGTCATTCTTCTGATTCCGAGTTTATAATGTATAATATTGCTATTATATAATAATGGAATGGGAGTCCAACCAATGTATTGCACATAGAAATATTCCTAAATGTTTTTGCCTTAATTGACGCGAAAACAGGCCATTCGTTGACACAAAAATATGTAAATTTCAGAGCTATTATCGCTCTTATTGATCCATTCGGACAACTTTCTGGAAATTCAAGGAAGTGGTTGGTAAGTTAAAGCGTAATAATTATAGAGACCGCTTCTTTTGGATGGTTATAAACCAAATCCTATCTGGCTATTTCATTTCCTTTGCTGTATACTAAAATAGTTTCAACACTATGAAATCTAAATATAACTTTATTATTATTATTGTTAATTTATTATGATTCTTAAAGCATTATTACAAGTTACTGCTGTAATTTTTGAAATATTTTGGTTAAATAGCATCTCACATACTATTTCGGACCTATCTTGTTATACAGGACTAGCCACTTCGCGGTCATTTCCTTCTATACACACTCCTTTGCTAGGCCACCCAGCCGAGATTCGTGACAATAGAAAATCATTTAAACCACCATAAATGGCTACAAATAATAATAAATCAGACAGTTTCCGCATACAAACTACTGTCTTACACTGGTTTTCCGGTCCGCATGGTTGCAAGTAACTTTTGCCACGAGTATAATAATATATGAATGGAAACGTAGGCTGTCCTCCGCTGTTGTAAATACTGACGGGACAAACATCTAGAGCTGACTGCCGACCAGCAAGGGTAAATCCTACTATTTCTTAAGGTTTTTTTATTATTTACATCCGCCAAAAACCAATTTAGAGGGTAAATTTTCACCCACCTGTGCATAACCAAATCACTGATTTCCGCTTTACGTTTCATCTCACTTATTACGGGCAAATATTTACTCTCGTGTGTCTTGCTCTTATCGAAATTCAATATTAGCAATAGATAAATAACATTACATTGTCACATCAGTAGCTCGATAGCCGACGAAAGATTTGCGATCCCGGGTCAGGGACGGTTCAGTCGAAAGAAGAAGAATTACTTCTCGATCATCGATGCTTAAAAACGACCATCATGGTGTGGCTTTAGTGCAATCCCTGCAGTTCTTAACGGTTCCGTGTAGCTTGGGCTATGATAGCCGTTATGTCAACCTGGTCAGCTCAGCTCGCGGGGCAGCTCCTATCCGGAGCCTCCTCGAAGAGGGACCAACCTGGTGAACCCGCTGTGCGGTGGATCTGGGGACGAAAACTCGGTCAGAACTGTACAGCTGAAGCACGGATCTGGCATACCGGCCGTGTGGTCACTGACTGATACCCGAAGGGGTTTAGAAGCTAATGTTTCTTAGAAAGCGGGAGTAAGCAGGTACCTCAAGCTTCTACCCTTAGAAATGATACGTGGGCCACCCGATCTCGGGTGATAGTTGCTAAGCAAAGGACGCCCCGTATCCGCGATAATTCCGGTGAGGAGTTACCGCTCGCTGGAGTTAGAAAACCGCGCAAATGACCTCGAACCCCCGACCAAATGGTAGGTTGGTGGAATCCGCCCGAATGTAGGAGTTAAGGAGTGAAGCTGGCCCGCCAGGCAGCATGTTGATCGGTGTCTCGCTATTTGGCGTGGTGGAGTTGGTACGTAGATTCGACTTCGCCCATCCAAGTCTCTGTGCTTCACTCCGGGGCGATATAGCGATAAAGTTCGTTGAAACGCTCCGGGTTGGACGGGTTCACTCGTAGCAGGTGACATAAAATATATAGTTCGAATTAGCTATTGAGCCGGGGGCCACTTCAGAGCGTTTGGTCAGATTTTTTACCTCGCTTGTGTCTCTTTTTGTAGCAGTTCGATATCCTCTTATGACAGAACGCGTCTCCGATTCCATGCCGATATGACTTCTATGTGTCTGTCAACTTGATCTTTGATATAAATTTGCTGACCTATCCTATTATGACTTCTGTGTATGCTTGATGCTGTTGCTATTTGCTAATATTGATTTTATTTGCCGGACTGTTTTATATAATTGTGTAAATATGATTTTTACATTGTTTTGATTTTATTCTTGTACACATTATTTGGTTTCTTTTCTTCTGCTCTCATTTCTTCGGTAGGTTGCGCAACATTGCTTCATTATTGTTGTTCACTTGTTTAAAACTACCATTCGCATTCAGCAGTATTTTTTAATTGAAAAAGTTCAGTCGTAAAAGTTGTCTGTATAAGCCGATGGCAAATGCGAGTAAGCTGCAACGGTCAAATAAGAGACAGCGGGGCAGCTCATGCCAGGATAGTTTCCGTCCGTTCGAGTAGATTATCGCGAGCCATTCGCATGTCGCCGAGCGCCGCGCCGGGGCAAAATCGTACCATTCTAAAACTTTGTTCATCTGCAAAGTCGCCGACGGAAATTTCTGTGGCCGAACCCCAAATGGACGTTCAATTTCTGATTTAATTTCGCCTCGCTCGCTATGCGACTCGCAGACTCCATTCGCGGACGCTTTGGTAGAGATCCAAGAATTCACCCGGAATGGGGGGAAACGAATTTCTTGGCGACTTCGCTAACGTGACCCATCTTCTCTCGATTTTGAGGTCATTGTTTGTGAACGTGTTAGTAATTTCTATGACAGTTAAATAAGTAATAATAAGAAGATCAGTATCATCTACTGAAGGTCGGGGAAACGAACTTATATAGATATTGATAATGTGACTGAGCTGAGTCAAGAAAGGAAACTTTCTTTCTTGACATGAATTAAACACCATAAGTAAACACTTTATTTTTTTTAAATCAACGCACTTATACACACACTACATAAAAAAACAAAACCCAACAATTGGATATGAAATGGTTCCAGAGGTTCCGCGAAAAACATTACTTTGTATGATTAAACATCATTTTTAAAGAGAAATTTGTTTAGTAATGTTTAGCATTCGTTTAGCAAAATTCAGTCAACAACTTTACAAAAATAGAGTGATATTAAAGTACAGAATCCTTAAGTTAGAATTATAGTAAAATGATATTTGTTTGGCTGTAGAACGCATTTTATTTATTGAGTACGTCATATGTTTTTTTTTAATTTGTGGCACTATTTTGAATATTGCGTATTTACCTAAGGATGAATTTAAGTCGAGTAAATTATCGATGATGATTTTATACGATTTTCTCTGTGGTTTAATTCAACAAGAAAGTTGCCAAAAACTTTAATTAGCATTTGGTGATGAAGCTCCATCTCGTAGCTCTGTGTACATATGGTATAATAAAATCAAACCTGGACGTTTTCCTCTCCAACACGATTCATGTGAAGACCGGCTGGCGACAGCGGTAACACAACCTAACATTGATGTTCTACAGCAACGAATTCAATTGGATAATAAAAATGCATGTCAGCAAATTCGTACA
The DNA here is from genome assembly GCA_027564375.1 of Micropterix facetella. Classification (NCBI taxonomy): domain Eukaryota; kingdom Metazoa; phylum Arthropoda; class Insecta; order Lepidoptera; family Micropterigidae; genus Micropterix; species Micropterix facetella. The sequence continues at coordinate 13,052,392 of JAOPUG010000376.1, read as the reverse complement.
ACATTGAACACTAGCATGACCCACTTGCAAAATATTTTGCGCTTACACCTGAACGTTCATAAATTTTGTTGGAGATGGATACCGCATTAGTTAACGAAAGTTGAAAATCGACAGCGTGTAGAGTGGTGGATTAAAATGATAAAAAAAAACCATAAAGGGAAATTATTAGCAGTATATGATATGGTAACAGGAGACGAAAGCTGTATGTACTGTTACCAACCTGAAAGAAAGAGTAAATGGGCGGAGTGGGTTTTTCCTTTGAATCATTTGCCGAAGAAAGTCATGAAAAGTCGAAGCGCTGGTAATATGATGGTTACTTCCTTTTTTAGCAAGACTGAACATTACACGATAATTTCACTTGAAAATCAAAGAATAGTCACTGTAAAGTGTTACTTTAATATTTGCTTGGCCAGTGTTTTAGAAAAAGTTCGTGAAAAGCCTCCTCGCAACGGATGTCCTCCATCACGACAATGCATCCGCCCAATCCGCTTAGATGACAACGGCGTTTATGAAGACTATAAAGCTGGAACTTATGACCCATCCCCTCATACAGTTTGTGTTTGTCACATCCTACGGGCGACCCCGCCGCCTCGGGGCGTTATAAAGAATATTATAGTTGTTTCGCAATCCACTTACAAACTCCGCCACGGCCCGTGAGAGACCAACTTTTTACAGCGAAGCTCTGAGCAAAGACATCCAGCGGGTGACCTCGCCTCCTTACTTCCAGATTTCAGACGGATTTTTCCATCCTCCCGTCTGGTCACAGGTTGGAATTCGCGTGCGCGGCTTCTACCTAATGTGAGCAGTAATTTGTGACTCGAATATATAGCGAATCCGAGGCACCCTTTGCCCAGTAATCTCACCCGGGATCAGGTTGACAACGGATCGTTTCTAAGGGTAGACAATATTAGGTTATCATCTACCACCGCTGGCATACGAATCTAAGCTTATAGACCCTTCGGGGTCTCCGCAGATTGAGCAGTATAACCAGTAACAACCAGTGCGCCAACCGCCTATTTCTGTCCGAGGTATTCTCTTAGATTAACACTTCGGTTTCACTAGGACCGGGAGTCCCTCTTCGAGGAGGCTCACGGATAGGAGCTGCCTCGTGAGTTGAGCCTGCTAAGCAAGACCAATGTGATATAAGCGACCATCTGGTCCAAGATGCACGGAACCATTAGACTTCCCCCATACAGTCCGTACCACAAAGTCCGGACGGTGAGGATGCCTAATGGGTAAAAACCCTGCGATTTCCTTCCGTTTCCAAAAATTAAAGATAAACATCAAGGTACGTACTGTTCACGACCCCAGAAGCAGCGGTGATAGCGTTCGTAAATGCCATCGAGGAGACATCTAAATAAAACTGGGTCAATTGCTTTTCGCAATGGGTTCAAAGAATAAAAAGTGTAAAAAAAATCAGGGCGAACACTTTGAAAAACGGTAAATACAATATAAACATTATAAGTGTTTACTTTATTAGAATCCCGAAACTTTCATTATGGCCAAAGTATTGATCCTATATCCCAGCAAATGCCTCGATAAGCTGGTCTAGAGGCAATAAACATTCACCACCCTCCAGCGTGTACTTTTCATAGGAAACTTTTTCGTATTGTTGACACGGAATTAAAAGTTCAGCCGTCTCACGCTCTCCAGCTTATTACAACACCCCGTACTAAATAGTACGACCAATGGAAAATGCGAGAGCAAAAAACAACCAAGCTAATACCGGCGGGCACAGAGCATTGGCTTAAGGTAGCGAATGTAGAGTAATTATTTTTAGTAACGTATATATCATATTGTATGGTATCGAACTGTCGTGCACAGTTAATAGGTTCTCAAATATTTTTGTGTGATTTAATAATTTTGTCTCCTCGTGAAACGTCTCGTACATGGACGTCGGTTAGATATATTGCTTTGTTTTATCTCAAGCCCGATTTTATCGAGGTAATCCTTGCTTTAGATAATTTAATATTCCATTCTAAATCCAACCCTAATGGACAATATATATAAAAAAAAGATTTTTGCAGTATTACTAATCCATCTACTTCTCAGTTAACCGATGTTCTTAAAGGCTTTTGTATGTGATAAACAAAGTACATTTTGAGTACCTTATACATTCAGATTGTTTCCCATATAATGATTTGTTTATGATACGAACCTGGATCGATTTTTTTTAAAATTACTATTTTTTTTTAAAAACTCTGGACTTTTATAGAGACCATAAAATAGTTATACAACTGGTGGTGTCACCTGCTACGAGCGAACTCGTCCGACTCCTCCACCCCGGAGCGTTTTAACGATAAGTTCGTTCTATCACCCCGAGGCGAAACGCAGAGACTTTAGTCGATACGCCG
>JAOPUG010000376.1:13006113-13017028 GCA_027564375.1 Micropterix facetella | reverse complement strand
CTGCGCATTAGCCGTAACTATCGATTGCCAAAAGATTTTTCTAAATCGGATGCAGTTTACTCGAGTTATCGTACATAATAACATTTTTCGCGCATGATTTCAAGACCTGGCCACTATGGTGACCGAAGTAAAAAATGCTACCTTATTGCCTTGCGGTGATATCTATCAGCTAACCGTATAACTCTAATGTGTATTTAAAAAAAATGAGTAAAATTTACTTAACTTGAGAAAAGAAAATTATTAAAATTAAATAAAACGCAAGGGGACGAAAGAAGGAAAGAGATCAGAAAAGAAGGGTGTAGGAGGGTTGGTTAAGATATGATTTTAGCTGTACATGCTCTTTGAGCCTGGCCTTGTATTTGGTGATGCTGGGGGATGTTTTGAAATTATTCGGTAAACCATTCCAGAGCTTCTAGGGGGAAGGAATCTAAGAAGAAGTCACTGCTGTGACCAGTTATGAATAAAAGGTTATAGCTCTCTGATCTGAGGAAACGGCCATACGCCGATAAAGCGATGAACCTCACGGCGAGATATAGCGGCTCGCCATTTGCGAGGATTCTATATAACAGGCAGATAGTTCTAGCCTGTCTCGGCTCCCTGGTGGTAAGCCACTGCAGTCTACATCGATATCCTTTGATATTGTCATATTTTCTGATGCCATAAACGAAGCGGATAGAGACGTTCTGTAACCTTTCTACCTTGGTGTCCAGCTCCTTAGTCATATCGAGGAAGGCGGTGTCGCCATAAAGGAGTTGAAAAAGCAGATTGGCAGAATGTCTCTTTACTTTTCTCCTTTAGAAACCTCTTCAGCGAATAAAATCAACTACTAAGAATTAGTATTTAATATGTTAATCTCATTATAATGTTTACTAGTATCGTCGTTCCCATGGTAAATTATCTCATCTGCTGTTTTGCTACCTTACAGGAGACGAAAAATCAATTTAAAAAATCTGATTTAATAGACATCGGAACAAAGAATCCTCTTTCCATATCTCTTTTAAACTAAATATTTAAATTTTAAAAAATTTAATTCTGTACGATAAATACAAATAAAGATATTTCGCTTCGCTCATTCTTAGTCATATGCCCAATTATTTTAAGATATTAACTATGGTGGAATCTTTGTACATAAAATTGAAAACCAATTGTTTTTGGAAGATTTTTTTTGATAATATCTATGATTTTTTGATTTCACAGGAGGTAAATAAAAAAACTCAATTGAAAATCGTCTATATTTCATTTTAGTTGTTTTCAGGAATCAACAGTGTCGGCAAGGAAGAATATCATGTACATTTATGCAACAGATTTATCAACGCGAACATAGCGAAACAGAATATTGGATGTAGGTATGTAGGTAGGGCTTTGGAAAAATCATACAAGCTATTTATTTCATAAAAAATCATGTAATGGAATGAATTAACACATCGGGACAGGGATCCCGAAAAGGATTCAACTGATATTTCAACTGCAATTTATAATATTCTTCAGAACTATTAAATATTTTAATAGAAGTTTCTTTTAGGTGATATAATGCCACCGTTTGCGATTTTTCGAGGCGTTACAATATGCGTCACGTAGCCTCTACGAGCCGTCACTGAGTACAAATACATGTAATAGGTACCTAATGGTACTTAAAGCACAGGTTACACTAAGTATAAATCATTTTGAGTTCATAAGTTGAAAAACCTTTATATTTATAGAAACATTCTCATGCGATTGGTTGAATTTTTCAACATAAGTGTACTCCTTAGAACACCATCCATTAAAAAAAGAAAAGCAGTTTAGATTAATGCAAGCCACAAATCTAATTTGACTGGAGTATACGCGGAAGCGCCGGTCTTGTATGTAAACAACGATAATGGTAATGTAATCTTAAAAATATACCTATGAGAAATACTTAAGTACGTATACGGTATCCTAACTATTATGGGGATGTTTGCAAGGCGTCACAATATACGCCTTCTTCTTGCTACAAGTCGCTACTGCGTACTAAAGTGTGGCAATCCCATTAGTAGGTACCTAGTGGTAAGTAAAGCACAGGTTATACTGAGTGTAAATCATGATGATTTTATAAGTTGGAAAAGCTCTATATCTAGAAACGCACACATGCAATTTGTTGAATTTCTTTATGTTTTATACGGTTTAGTTAGATACACTATACATCAAAAAAAGAAAACCGCGATTATGAATTTATGCAATGTCCAAAACTCATTTGACCGGAGTAACTGGAATTCCATAGGGTCATCATAGTTCCTGTGCAATTCACCCCCCTCCCCATCCCCCCTTTTCCACCCCAAACTTGTTAATCTAAAAACTTCATATTTTCTCTAACGTTATTCTTTGTGCACATGTAGGATATGTAAACGCTGCGGTCCGGTGCGCATCTGCGCGCGAAATTTAGCTCTTTCGATATTGAATCTACAATTGTGGAGGATATTAAGGGGGAGTGAGTCTGTCGCCGCTACGATTACGTGCCGTAGTTGCCACGCGCTCCCTGCCACTTTGTGCGTTATGGCGCCTTAAATTACAGCCAACGTTACTTTTTACGGGCCACCCTGCACATCGGAATGTACTCAAACGTCTCCTATGAAACCTAGAGATACAGAAATTTCGCATTACGGCCGATGATTTCGCAGCGAAGTTCGATCAAGTGCTTGCCAGTTTTATTTTTCTCGGGAGAAATTAGACAGAAAATACAGATTGAAAAAACAGCGTAAGAAAAAACAACCAGTAAGAGTATTCTATCGGTATTTATAGAGACTATCTTTAAAAAGAACCTCCAAAACGTTAGCGGCGTTTTACGAAAAAATATTGTTTACTTGTACAAGAATTTAAATAAACGAACCGACACTACCCGGGCAAACGGTACATATACCATTGTATACGGATTGAAAAAAGCAGGATTATCTCGGAACAACCGGTAAAGGTACCTCCAAACCCTTAGCGGTATTTTAAAGAAAAAACGTTTTAGTTGTATCTCCTGTGGCAGCTAGCCTTAATACTTCGTCTAAAACGATAATTTTAAAACGTCAAAGAGACACAGCTAAAACAATCCTACATACCAAATTTCAACCAAATAGGTTGACCATATAATTTAACTAAACAAATTTTAACCTAACCTAGTAAGTTCAGTATGTGTGTGCTGTCACGTGACCGCGAGGACGACTGACACCCAACACATTAAAAATCACTACTTTGAATTTCTAGTATGACTCTTTGTAGTGTGTAAAAACCAAGAATTTTATATACGGTCGTTTTATTAGTAGCCATAAAAACAATCTTTTCATATCTAAAATTATGATTGATACATCTACATCCTTCAAGGTTTACTTTTTAGGTTTCTGGAACCCCAAAACGTGCAGATCTACTAATTTTAAAATCGTTTTTGTCATAATCACAATAGGATTCTCCCTCTATTACTTTTTATATTGGCCGTACCAATAATGGTCCAACATGACTCTCCATGCATTAGTCCAGTATACATATAAGGAGATAGGGGTGGGTAATAGTGTACAAAGTGATTCCTTATTAACCTTCAATTGGTACGGTGTCGTCTGCTAGTCGGGTACGAATGAACTTACGGTGTCGGTTACGAACAAAGTTTCAGTGATAATTTACAGAGGAATGTGTCACCACCCATTTACTATTTAATGATGCACCAGGTTTCAAGGAGTGAAATTGTACGTTAGTGTAACGTGATATGCCTAAAATATATTGCAGAGTGCAAATGTGGAGCATAAGATCCATATTGCCCATTTCCAATTTTTATGATGTGGAGGAATCGTAACTATTATCATAGAAAAATATTCTACTTGGAAATGTTAAATATTTGTGTTTACTTTAATAAACAATAGTCTAAAATAATTTCGAGGAATATTAAAAAAAATAAATAGATTTGTTAAAAATTGCTTTTTCACCAATATGCTTAAAAATTAATCTCTGTACGCCCTGGTTAGATTGCAGTTTCTTTTTTTTTATCATTATTTAACGTATTAAGATTTTTCCTAACCTGATCCTGTTTTAGGCCGTCGACGTAATATATTCTTAATATTGGCAAAATTTTAGGCGACTCTGTTGGCTAAAACAAGTGGGATGATTTACCGAGGTTAGATTGCCGTTTCTTTTTTTAATCATTATTTAACGTATTAAGATTTTTCCTGACCTGATCCTGTTTTAAGCCGTCGACGTAATATATTCTTAATATTGGCAAAATTTAAGGCGACTCTGTTGGCTAAAACAAGTGGGATGATTTACCAAGCGAAACACCAGCGGAGAACAAGACACCGAAACCCAATTTTAGCTTGTGCGGAGATAATATTCTTACGTCAAGCGAAACACAAGCGGTAGTCATTACACCGAAAGCCTATTAAGCTTGCGTGGAGATACCATTCTTCTAAAATCGCGCATGAAAAATAATACCTTTTTTGGTATTTTGAAAGATTATAATGAAAAAATACAGGATTATGAAAATTTAATCATTTACTTGGAAAGTATTACCAATATAGTTTCAAGTTCTTTGCCCCTTTATATTCCAAAAAAACTGCAAATTACAAAAAAGGTGATGACTTCAGTTTTTATTTATTTTTATTCAGAGAAAGTAAAAAAAAAAAGTTATATAGAATCTCCCTATAGCTCACACACGTAACAATAAATCTGTAGTAATCTCTCAGTTTTAACTATGGCATCGGCGCGGAACGACGACGCCGACGACGCCTTAGCTCTGGCAAATCTCGAGCTTTTTTACCATATTCGAAAACGTGAAATGAAAGATCGTGGTCAAAACAATGGTTGTTACAAAGGAAAAATAGTCAGTTAATAATTTTGAAGGGGCGCAGAATATGCGATTTTTTTTTTTACAGTCATGATAATCTTTACTTTTTACATGCAAGAGGCATGAGAACGATTTATAGGTATATGAACTTTTCAAAAATTACACTGCGCTTGCAACTCGCCATTGTGCTTTACGTCTAGTAAATAAATACCACTCAAACGCAAAACCGTTTCCGCTGGCGACGACGGAACAACTGACGCCTGTCTACGAGAAACACGAACAAGCTCAAGTTTACCTGCACAAGCGAATGTCACAGGCATATCTTCAGACAAAACAAATAAAATTCTATTTGTATTCAGGTTACCTGTAAAGCCACGATAACTGTACATTTTTATTACATACACACAACGGTATACCTGAACAGTTTACCTGTACAATCGATGTCAGGGATAGCAGGCCCTCATACACTGGTTCAGATCACATGTGTTGCATTTATTAAACACTTATGGACCAATGCACCAATGCACAATGTTAGGTGTTGTATAGCGGCTATATTTTTGATAAGGCAATTTGATTTTCTGTCTAGTACGGAGTTTGATGAATGAGAATGACCTTACAAAAATGTAAACAAAACAAGGAGCAGCTTCAAATAAGACAAATTCTGACAGAAATGCATAACAGAAGTTTACCTAAAGCGAGCACTCGTACCTGATGACTTTCTTCGTTCAAAAGCTCTTCAGTTCACTCGATTTATGAACTATATTTGACAGACTAGCTACCAACTTCGACGGACTTCATCGGTAAGCTTATCGGGCGAGCTTGAGGGGGTCGATAACTATCGAGTCGATTCGATTAGCGAGTCGTGTCGGCAAAGTAGCGTACAGAATGGCAGTTTCGGTAACGTTTGGCGGGAGTCGATAAAACTCGACTTACCGACACCGAGAGATGTCGCTAGTGAGTACAGAATTCCACTGCTGGTTGGTGGCGGTTATAGGTTGAATCCGCGCGCGGCGGTATCTGCACTCTTTCAGATAATATGTATGTAACACTACTGAGACATCCTGAGAGTCCGTCTTCTCGAATTTGAAAACGAGTACGGCTTTTAAAAACATTTCCGATGAATATTACGACTCAAACGGCAATTGACAATGGCTGGTTTTGGGGCTACTACACTTGGAGGACACTTCACAATATTGTGCACGTGCCATGTAATTGAAATCTTGAACGGCGATAGCCGTTAGCCGATCGAAGAAGTTAGCCGAACGGTGACAAAAAACGACAATAGTGTCTGGTGAAAAATGTTTCTTCTCAAGTATACCCAGATATAGACGGATGTATATCTCCCTGAAATTGGTCGTTGTATTTAGAGTAGACTATTCGAGATTAGGCGAATGGAAGATTTTAAGCGGGGTATTAGCCCATGATGATCTCGAGGAAATTAAAAAAATAAGTCGAAAAGTGATAATGCAGAAAGGCTGCAGGACAAGGAGAAGTTAGCCGATCGACGGAAAAAAAAGTGTCGTGAAAAATTATTCTTCTTAAGCAGCAATGTGTAGCTAGAATAACCTAATGGATATCCATATAAAATTGATCGTTGTATGAAGAGTAGACTATTCGTGCGGAGTATCTTAAGCGGGGATCTAGCCCTTGTCGAGCTCGAAGATATTCAAAAAATGAGTCGGAAAGCGGTACAGCAGAACGGCTGTAGGACGAGTAGAAGTAAGCCGAGCGAGGATAAAAAAAACAATAGTGCATGGTGAAAATCCTTGCTACATATTGCTGATTCTTCTCAAGCAGCAATATGTAGCAAGGATACTCTGAAATTGGTCAGAGTTACTTTTAAGATCATATACGTTTGAACCCGCCACCACGAGGCAGTGCCTCTTCGAGGAGGCCGCTGGATGAAAGTTGAGCCGAGAGAAGGGCCGATCAAGTTGACATATGCCGCCATTAGACCCGAGCTGCACGACCCCCTTAGACCCCTCTAAAATTGGTCAAATATGAAAACTTATACCAACATAACGGATTCAATATTTGAATGAAGATGATAGGTACTTGTAGCAATAAATTTTTGTTCTCGGAGGCGGTCGACGACGGAAAGAATGAAGATCGGTCGATACCTATCTATTTGAATTTAATGTTACCAGGTGTGAGCCGAATAATAATAATTGGTAAGCGGATAAATGTGACAGTGATGTGATATTACCAATTTAATTGCCGTTTGCCGAGAATGCTGCATTTGGCTATATCGAATATAATAAGAACGTGGTCATACTACCCATTACAAAGTACAAAGTACCCATTACAAAGTACTAAATTTACGATTCCGTTTCACACCTTTAAAGGTGGTTTTCTTAAAAACCATTAATTTCCTCAGAAGAATACTTCATCCACATTTCAGATTGCTCAATTTTTTTTTTCAAATCTCATCTCCTATTTTACTCACTCATGGGGTTGTAGTCGTTTGTATCTTAATCCATTACCGAGCATTTGATCGGCAAAAAATTGTATCCCTAATTTTACCCTTTTAGGGTTCGATCTTCGAAAAATCCTTTCTTAACATACCCGAATGATTTTCAATTCGAAAGAAAATTTCTGCAAAGTTTCATATCTCTTGTCCCAATAGTTTCGTCTAAGCGTTGATGAATAAGTGAGTGAGTGAGTGAGTCAATCAGTCAGCCAGTCAGGAAAATGTATTTTATTTTTATATATTATATTGTCTTTCCCTTTCAAATTTATATACGAACTAAAAAACTCCAGCAATTTTTCAATTTTTTTTCAGAATAACATCGAAACATAACAAAAAATTAAAACGGGGGACAATATATTATTATCCTAAAATTAGATATGAATGCCTTACCAAGAGGTAAGGCATACCTTACCAAGAAGTAACAAATAAAAAATATAATTTGTAGGTTAAGCTCTATTTAAGCTCTATTTAATTTAAGTACATGCCAGAGAAAAAGAGACATAATTTCTAAAAATCCTTTTTTTTAGATTAATTGCACCTCAGAATCCACACCAATCTCAGAATGTTAGCTATATTTAAATAACTTATGTCACTTCACTTGAATCAATCTATCACATAAATTACGCCAAACACTTAAAGCAATCACGAAAGGTAACGTTTGTCACTTTTGCCTAAATGTGTTTTTTTATTTACACTGCTTTTCATATTACACAAGATTACTGCAAAATTAGTACCCCCATAAGTTTTCAATAGCAGACTCTCAGAAAAGTAACGATTTCTTAAAATCGGGAAATGTTTGTAGCAATCATGTAATCACCTCTTGCAATATCAAACATTATAATGGATATATATGATCGATAAGTAAAACAACACAATTCTGTCATTTTCTACAGAGCTATAATGACAAGTTTTACTGCAAGAAGGTCACATTTATTGATTCACATTACTGTGAAAGGTAGGTAAAATGTTTGTGTTTACTTACTGTAAAAACGTAAGAATTTAAAAATTAAAAATTGCTTGCTACTTCTTATCTATCAACATGATTCAATTTTGAGCTAAGGTAAATGACGTAATATTTACTACTCTAATATTTTTTTACTAATAGGTTTACCTAAAAATATTTCTGAGTACAATGTTTTTTTTCTCCTGTAAAATTAAAAATAAAACTATTTTCTCTTCCGCAGTTATGAAGCGATGTATTTATTAAAACGTTGATAAACATAATACATTATAAGGCGGATAGTCGATAATTGAAATATTTTCAGCTCTATAGAAAACTACGTTGTTCTGGTGTCATATTGTATAGTTTCCTTTAGAGCACTCGATAAAATCCCACAAGGATGGACGAACTATCATCTATTTTACTAACAAACGATTTCACAGTTCCTGAAATAAGACACAATAAATCGCAAAACGCCCGGCGACAAAACGATTCTCCGCACAATGATATTTTATTTTTAGAAAAGTGAGCAAAACCCGACACATTCTCTCGCGTCTCGCATGCTTGCACCATCCGTAAAACAGTTCAGCCCATTGCCATTTATTCTATGTCATACGTCCAACGAATCAAACCAATTAGGGATTTTTCCTATTTTCGAATTCATAAATTCATATATCCTAAAAAATCTCCGAAAGGCAACCATCCCAAATCAAGAAAGGTTTTTTATTCCCTTTTTTAAACATTTTTTTAGATAGTATTAAAGAAAAAGTGAAAAGTACGAAAGAAAAATCAGAAATATATGAGCACAGTTAAATCCACACAATGGACTTATAACACAATAATGGGTTTATAAGTATTTTTAATTGTAGTACCTAATTTGAAACCAAGTATGTATATAAATTATTTATTAACCCTAGAAAAATAACCAACATTTTTCATGCGTATTACTAACGCACGTCAGATTTACGCGTGCATTGGAAATTACAAGTTAAGAACGAATATATAAATAAATATATTCAAGTTTTTATTTCACTACAGTATATTTAAATATTAAAACAAATGTAAAATATCAAATAAGAGATGACAATATGTATTCATATAAAATATGGTACAAGCTTACAAATTGCAATATAGTCTGATAAATATAAAAAAACCCTTTACCTATTTAGCATATTTTTAAATAGCATATAAAAGGTTCGGAGATAGCATTGCTAGGCGCTTAAGCGGATCAACTCTTTCAACCTGAAGTTATGTTACAAATCTTACTACTGCTTGTAAAATTAACGTATGTTAGTATTCTAAGGTTAAAAACACTTACTTGTTAAGTTCTTTCAGCTGCACAGCTAGATAAATTAACTAAATTTAGAAAAGAAAAAAACCTTAATGTTAGCAAAGAAAAATACAACATTAGAAAGAAAAATCTAATTCACTTCAAGAATCCAATTCATAAAGAACTTTTAAAATGTAATAAAGGTAATTACAATATTATTGTTAGCCAAAATAATTTCTAATATCCACATTCTTCAATTCATTTTTGAGCTATTTTTATTTTATCAGTTTAGCTGTTTATATTGAATCCCTTTTTTCCAAAATCCATGCACTTGTAATGTTTATTACCTGAGTAACAAATGATTTTTTGTAAATTACTGATGTTAATAACCATAGCATGTTTATAAGCACATTATAAGCAAACTCTATCAATAAAATTACATTACTTGATCCGTTTGCCTTTGGTGATGTCGTCATAATAATTATTTTTTAATAATGTATTATGTTAATTAATCAATTTGATATTATTTTCCAGGTAGTCGTAAGGTCTTATAGTTAGTAATAGTCATAAAGTTTGTCATAATTCTGGTTATTAAAGGTACATTTTCTCTTGTTTTTCTGTGCCAATTAAGCTACTGTGGGTGGATGCTTGGGCATTTAAAGGTCAAGTTTACCAGACAGTCAGTGTAGGTTAAATCTTGCAACTCAATTTTTATCCACTTAAACTTATCTGATTGACTTAAATTTTGTATGCCTATGTACCGAGAATCAATGACAATATAATATTTTATCATTAGAACATCCAAATATACAGAGAGTGTTCGAATATATCAAACTCTCGAACTCTTATGAACTCCTAATGCAGTCACCGTCGCAAATTAAAGAATTTTCGATCGCTATCTATCGGCTGAATTTCTAATCACTTATAAGAAAGCTTGGGCATAGTTAAGCGAAACTCGATAAATGACGAAATTATTTCGGTCCCCCTCGAGGGGCCAATTCTTACAATCCTGCAAGGTTTTGTTACTATGCACACTAAGTCGAGTAAACTACGTCCGATTAAAAGAAAACTTTCACCATTCGATAGTTATGGCCAATGCGCAAAGACCAGTTGATTTTGGGGGTATGTATGACCTACAGTTCTTTTGTTTCAAGTTAGTTAAGTTTGCGGCTGTCACCTCTCTGCCAAAATAGCAAAACGAATGTATTAAGAGACTATGCGTCTATAAGAGCGTCCTTCATTGTAAGTATTTTGAACCTATTTTTTAAATTATTAAAATTCTATCGAGTATCGTGAGGGCCTGATACCGACGCGTCGGAAACCGAGCAGTTTTAGATATCGTCTGAAGTTTGATAATCCCTTGGGGATTTCCCCCTGCCAGTTTTAATGGTTATTTTTAAAATATGTTCAAAATAAAATTTATGAGAACTCTCACTGGCGCATAGTCGCCTAATAGCTTATTTG
>JAOPUG010000376.1:12718239-12730806 GCA_027564375.1 Micropterix facetella | reverse complement strand
ACATTTGTGTCTCGCATATTACGTGGTGGAAGTCGACACACAAAAGAAAATTGGGCATGGGACAAAAATCAAAACAACGCACGCATGGAAACTTCTGGATATTGTCACATATGGCGCGGAAAACGTGATTCTGACATGCTGATATATACGCGTATATATTTTTATTATATTTTAAACCATCCTAATTATACCAATAATGAACTTGATTGCGTTTCTTCGTGATCTAAAATCGAAAATAAGTTCATATGAATGGGATAGGGCAATACGGTAGAGCGGAATTTGAAATGAATGGTGGTCACTTTTTCGCAATAAAACTATCCACCGAAAAGAGTAGGTAAATCTGAGGCTGCACCAAACATGTTAAATTTATTCGAATGGCTTTAATTTTGGCACATAGTTTTAGTGCGAAAAATGAACGATTGTGCACATGAACTAATTTCGAATAATAGTTCACGAAGAAACAAAATCGGGCCCAATTTTCTACACAGAAAATTGTAACGCGGCCTTCAGTCTATTATTAAGATTTTTAAAAGTTTATATTTGGAGACAATAGGTCAGATTTGGAAGCCAAAACACTATTTTGGGGTTCGTACTAAATCGTTAAAACGGTAACCTGTTAGTGATATATCGCTGTCTGTCTAGATATCACCATCAATTTTTAACTCGTAACTCGCAACTCGTTTGTCAGAGACAAACTTAGCAACTCGCTTTCCCACGTTTGCCAAAGACAATTCACACAAGATCGAAAAGTGAAATGGCATAGTTGATAATTATGTTGTTTTTTTTTATTGAGTAACAAAGTACCTAAATAGAAATAAATGCTGCTGGTTGCAATCCAGCTTTACACTTCAGTATGTAGGGTATGTACCTTCCCTGGTACATAGAAAATGATTAATGAAATTGGAAATATTCTTAAGGGCCAGAGACTGGTAGAAGGCACTTTTAGTAAAGGTGATATTAAAATTCTTATGCATGATTTTAATATAACTTATATATGTATAGCTAGCCAAGAATTCAATGTATAACTAGGGCAGGGGAAAAACCCAAGGGTTTGTCAAACTTCGGCCGATATGATTGTTTTCTTTTATGTATGTATAATATATTAAGATGTTTAGGGTGGTTTAAAAAAACTACCTAAACTGAGCACTTAAATCACAAGAGATCTATTGTGCCATTCCTGTAATGACTCCCTGAATTAAGATGAATTACTGTGTGGAAGGGATTCACTCCAGAAGTAAATATCTTCCAATATTCGCAAACTCACTTTATTTTACGCGAAAATTTCAGAAAAATATGTTTTTTTGGGGATATGTTATTTTAAAAACCATAATATAACTCCTAAAGCCATTTTATCTCGTTTTTATCAATATTTCTCCGCCTTCATAATATATAAAAATTATTGAATAAAAATTTTATTCATACGTGTCTATCTATCCGTAGCTAGTCATTTCACTACGGTGTCAGGCGTTCATGAGCGCGGCCCGCCACGATACGAACCGCTCGCTGCCATGTCAGCCGAGACGGCTATATAGTTGTATCTCGCTTACGCACGCGCTGCAGGCAGCGCCCATGCGAGTCACGCCTATATTTTTGTATCGTATATTGCCTTGATATATGAACCGCGCGCTCATTGATACACCTCAATGAATTGTATTTTATTCATCACGATAAAAAATAAACCATAGGTCGTACAACCTTTAAAATCAACTGGGCTCTGTACGTTATCTATAACTATCGATTGGCGAAAGTTTTTTTTAATCGGACTTAGTTTCCTCGAGTTATCGTGCATACTAACATTTTTTGCGCACGATTTCAAGACTTGGCCACTTAGGTGGCCGAAGTAACTGGTAGGATGCAAATCCCAAGGGGTTATCAAACTTCGACCAATATTTAAACCGCTCGATTTCCGTCGCGTCGGTACAAGGCGCTCATGTGACTACGCAAGAATCGTAGGGCTTTTTCACGGCCGCGAACCGTAGCCATCTCGGCCGACACAGACAGAAATATTAAATAGTTTTCGATCGCCATTTATCGGCTTAAATTAATAAAATAAAATAACTTGTGGTGAACTTTGATAGAATTTTATTAATTTGAAAAATATATTCTAAATATATCGAAACACCTCTTATAGACGCATAATGCCTTAATATATTCGTTTTGCTATTTTGGCAGAGAGGCAGCAGACACAAACTTAACTGCCTTGAAACAAAAGAACCGTAGGTTGCATATATCCTAAAATAAACTGGTATCTGCGCATTGGCCACAACTATCAATTGCCGAAAGATTTTTTGAAATCGGACGTATTTACGTGAGCTATCGTGCATAGTAACAACACCTTGCAGCACTGTAAGACTTGGCCCCCTAGGGGGGGGGGGGGAAGTAAAATTTTGACGAAAAAGTTGAACATCTATCGATTTATGTAGATTGCATTACCCCACTAGATATCAGTCTGTTCAGGGGTTATAGATTCTCAACTTTTACCAAAGCTGAGCTGATGAATATATTAGCTGTACCGTTTTGTTATTCTATGTAGATATTTTTTCAGGACTAGGATCAGGATATTGTGTCGGATTCTGTTAATCCTTTTCCCAATTTTTTTTATAAAGTTTAAAAATATATTTCTTATAGTTGTGAGATTCTTCATGATGATGCCTGAATGCTTACACAATGAAGATTCAGCATTAGTTATCGGTCTATTTAAAAATATATATTAAACTACTTTCAGTGTTGTTACTTTATAATAAGGCCCAGTGAAATACAAGAGGCACTTCCAATGAGGGTCATATATTACAAATGATTTTGCTATAAATTCCATATAGATGGATATTCAAAGACACAAGTTCCTATGTAACCAATCATACCGCAACATTTTCTATGTAACTAGAAAGCCATGAGCGAAATTATGTAAAAATGCTAAAAAGCGTACCTAATCATTATAGAGATTAAAAAATATTTCTTAAAAAATCTGTAAATCAACTTATTGACATATATTATTTTGAAATTGGGTATCTAAAAATCATTAGTAATTTTAAGTCGTTTTTATCGATATTTCTCGCGTTTTTCTTATGCGATATAGATGATAGTAAGTAAGGACAAACGGAGCTGCCATTGAATTCTCCGACCAAGGTCGAGCCTATCATAATACTTTTGTTACACTTCTGGGGGTGAGTGGTAGACTCCGGACTAACAACCGGCTGGGTTTAGGACAGCTGTCTTGCCACATGTGAGCGTGCACCTTGCCACCCATTCACTCCCCCTTCGAAGCCATAAATTAAAGAAATAAAACGTTAGTCACAGGAAGCTTAGATCTTTATCTAACTATTCATATATGACTTGTAGTAATACATTTTCTTTTGATCATGCGATGTGGTATTTAAATGAAATGTGGTATTTAAAAGAAATTTTAAAAGAAACGATATACTTAACTTTTCCTGAAGAAACATGTTTTTGGGTAATAGAAAATTTAGATTATTTTACATGAAAATCTGTGTTGCAAGTCAACTACAACTTCTTGTTTTAGACCTCGGTTAACGAGCGATTTATATTTCAAACTTTTGGATATCCTATTTTATTTTCTCAGTCACAAAGGCCTAAATCAAATAAGTTTTGTATGACTTTCAACCTTCTTTATCATTTTCCATAATAAATAACTATTAATATCTAAAAATATGTATTTTCAGAAAAAAAAGTAAAAAAGAAAAACCATTTTCTTGTCAAGTGTCACATATAGAGTTACATTAAGAAAGGTTTTCGTGCAGCCGCGAATATCTTTTATGCTGGGGCCACACTAACGGCAAACGCTGTTGATTATCGCGTTAGTGGATATTTAACATAGGTATAGCCACGACTTAACGCGATAAATTTTCAACGGAATTCACGAAGCCGTTTGGCGTTAGGTGATAGCTTGGATGGCGGCATTTTTTGGCAGATCAACGAGATTTATCGCGTTAATATATGCTTATAGTGGCCATACCTACGTTTGTCATTGTGCACAGTGAGCATCGACGGGATCACACGTGTTTGTTTCCCTCCCGGAGGAACTGTTGATCGAAACATATTTATATAATAAAAATTGACATAAATTGTCGCCTATAGCACGTGACACCTCCCAAAGATCGGAGGTAGATATATCCCTCGTGATATTTATTTTGTGATTTTATATTTAGACATGATCCGTTCACCACCCATTCTCGGATAGTAGCCGAGTAAACGATGCCTCGGATCCGCGACAAATTTGATACGAATTGACGTTTTCATAAGGTACAAGCGGCCTCGAACCTGTGACTTTATGGGAGGATGAAAAAATCCGTCCAAATTCGAGTGAGGGCGTAAGAGCTAGCCTTGAAATTCCGCCTTGAGATTCCCATTACCTCGCCGTAAGGAGTTTGACTCTCGCGGGTTTTTGGAGTAGTTAAATCAGTTTTTGAGTGATCATCTAACGGGTGAAAAAACCATCCTGGGATGTCGGGTTCGCCCGCTCTATTGACAACCTAAACTGTCTCTACCCAGAAATTTGACAAAAATATTTTGCTGGTCTTGAATTTATGAAAACGCGCGATAAAATTGTCAATAATAAAGTGTTTTATTCAGAACAGATTGTTCAATGAATGAATCCTCAAACATTTTTCGCTTATATTTATATCATCGTCTGACTGCGTCCCATTCAAAATACAATGTCCCCTGAGAGCGCGAT
Source organism: Micropterix facetella (assembly GCA_027564375.1). Lineage (NCBI taxonomy): Eukaryota > Metazoa > Arthropoda > Insecta > Lepidoptera > Micropterigidae > Micropterix > Micropterix facetella. The sequence goes on along the minus strand of JAOPUG010000376.1, from coordinate 12,726,113 downwards.
ATCTTGCAGTCTCTTTTCGCGATAAAAAATTACCATGTTTAGCGCCCCCCTCTCATTCCCACCTATTGCGAAGATTCGAATACAACGATAAAGCATATACAGCCAGTGGGCTGGACACACCCCGAAACACCAAGCAAGCGCCAAGTGCGCGCTGGGAACGTCGACGGGCCCGCACGGACCGTGGGCGTCACATTCCATGATAGATATCATGGAATGTCCCCACGTCAGTCGGCTGCCGCTGTCCTCGTTTACGGTAGTCTTGCGGCCGGCGCTTGAGATTCTTTAGGAGGCTATATAATTCACGCGCTAAAATAGTTAATTTTGCTATTTTGCGTTATATCGCTTGCACCCCGCCTCATGTACTTCCCCAACACAGCGGTATTGCAGCGCTTTGCTGCGTCGCTGGAATAGATGAAATTCTCTGTGAGGGAATGTCGAAGTGACGTGTTCTTCGTTCTTTGTTTTGCAATGCCTCCGGCTTACGCGTTCGGTAGTGAGGTTTTTTGATTTATGCTGATTCACAGTGGAATTAAGTTTACTTTGTGAATTGAATAAAGGTCTCGTTTGAGGCGACGAAAATTATGCTTCCGTTATTTGTATTTACTGATGTGGCTATCTCCTATATGGTGGCATTGCGCTGTGCCACGTCCTTTACCCCGCAAGTTCATTGAATTACGAAGCTGCGTACTCTTCGTCCTTGTGTATTATGATCACGCATGTTATTGCCTCCGCCCGCCTTCTTCTTCCCTTGGTTGGCATTTTGTTGTTGTAAACTCACTGAGACTATCCTGGGGGCGGCCTACCAAGGAAAGACAGTCCTGCGGTGTCTGTACATATCTGTGTGCTTTTGAGCATAATATGCGTGGATGTAAGGTGTTTATTCTGGTCCGCTTCCTGTTAGGCTAGTTAATCTGTTTTGTACGTTTGATATATTATAGGTCACCACAGACATATTTAGAAAGGCTTATAGCGTACCGATGGCTATTACTTCAGTCTTACTTGTGGTGGTCTTGAGACTGAATTTCATATGTGACTCATAAAGCTCAGTTATCAGCGTTTGTAGAGCAGCTGGCGATACCACTAAGAAACATATGAAGCAATCGATGATATACTGAGCTCTTGATAGTAGGGATCTCAGTCTAAGTGTCGGTAGTGAAGAAGTAATACCTTTTGCTGACGATACCGTGTTCATCTTTAGAGAGAGTTATTGGGAAAACGTAACCACGCACACAAGACGTACTTCATCACGTATGTAAATGGCTAAACAACAACCCCATCGTTCTCAACGCCTCCAAAACAAATTGTATAGAATTTCAGGTGAAAAATATATATGATTAAAAAAAGAGGCAAGAACATAGCAACATAGCAAGTAATAATTCGTTATTGCATATTAGCAGAAATTGCAAAGTGAACCAATTAAAAATATTTAGGAAAGACCTTAAACACAATACCACTGCAAAAATACGAAAATTACGATATATGTTTAAGCTTCTTGGAAATGTTATGTGTGGCGCTATCCATAAAATCCATGTTTCAATTAGGGTATTAATAACCGCGCCTATGAAACAGTTCCTTTCAAACAAAATAATATAACCAGAGGTTCAAGGAGAAACCTGTTATATCAGCGAAGAACATACCTGATATTATAATAAGTAAACTTATTTGGTAACTAACCAGAACGAAAGCGTAAAATTGTAAAAAAAATATCCTGTCATGGAAGTATATAATATTTAATATAATCAAGGCTCAAAAAGTTATCTTAAGGTGACGACCTCTCTCAGATCGAGAAAACCTGACATTTTGCAATCAAATTTAAATGATTCTCGGGTGTATTTAAACAAAAATAAAAATATGAGTCTTATAGAAAATTTATTAGTCTTTAGTACTGAAATGCGAAATTTGAATATTTTGATTTTTTTCTTAATAAAAGTAAATAGAAGCTGAAGTAATCACCTTCTTGTAGTTTGTATTTTTCTTCGAATCTATAAGGGAAAAAACAGCTTGAACCTATATTAGTAATACGTACCAAGTAAATTCCAGGAATTTTAAATCTTAGATATCTGTCAAGTATATGCTAAAATAATGTTATTGCAACATCTTAAAAAAAAGATCACCACACACCGCTACCAGATCACCACTCCATACCACGCTCTTTCATAAATACATAAAACCACTCCACTACACAAACAAGGACAGCATTTGCTCAAAGGCATATTTTATTCATAGCATCACGGCTCTATTATAAAATAAGAATAAAATTTACCAAAGGAAAAAATACTCTTACTGCAAAAATATATTTAATAATAGTAATAATAATAAAACTCTTTATTTTTCAATAACAAAAAATGCGAGCTTATTGCCTTGCAGCAATATCTGTCAGCTAACAAATAACACAAGTGTGTATTAGAAGTTTTGCGTTGGCTACACAAAATAGAAATTAAAATGATAAAATAAACAGTAAAATAGAGAAAAAATTGATAATAACAAAATAAAACCAATTATTAACTCTCACATTGAACTCGTTGTGCTGAGATAAAAGATCCGCTTACGATTTATGCGGCTTACTAATGCGAAATTGTAAGGTTCGAAGAGACTTTTTTCTGAATCTAAGTCATCGGAATATTCAATCCGCTAAGCAGGCATACACTCATTGAGAGCGTACAAGGGTTTTGTATAGAAGAAGTGAATTCTGTCAGTAAACTTCTTTGTTACTCGAAGAACAAACCCCATCGATTTGTATGCCTTGTTAATTATGCCGCGATGTGTTTCTCAAACTGATCACAAAAGTTAAAACCATTTTATTTTTGGCCAATGTGAAACGCTAAGTTTGTCATATTATATTTTCGTGTACATTACAGATAGCAAAAAAGAGCGAATTTCCTTCTCAGGAGGGTTTCCGTTTTCACTACTGACGTATGAGAAAGTTAGTCCGAATCTTCCGAGTCAAATCGTTTATTATTTAAGATTGTTTAGGATAGTGATTCCTAAAGTGGTCTATATGGACCCCCAGGGGTCGATTTCGACTTGCAGGGGATCCATGTTAGCGAGAAAAAAAATCGTGATGCACAAGAGGTACATGGAGATCTACGTGGCCGAACCATATTTAGACAGGTTATCATCAACTTTTAGCCTTTTCGTAAAGGTGAGGCTGAGACACATGAAACAGATTATGTGTTTTACACTTTTTGAAACTAATATAAATCGCAATAAACAAACGCATTACTAGTTGATTGAGGAGGCGATCCCACAAGACTAGCGAGGGAAGGTTCGATTGAGGTACCGCTTTAACGGGTGTCTGCCAGCGAATAGGATAGACGGCTCACATGAATGAGCAAGCGAGATCGTTCTACTTATGCAGTTATGTGTAGCTTTCTCAAATGCTTAGTATTGCAAGGTTGTGGTTGCTTAGAATGAATATGTGCAGCGCAAAATTGAAGTGCCTTCCATTAAAGGTAAGAATAAAAATTTTACATCATCACTTGTACACTAGCAAAAGGAGCAAAGCTGTGCCAGATGTCAAAAACACATTTAAAATTAACAAATTTTAAAATTCAATATTACCTAGATAGGCAGAGGTCTATGGAAACCAAAAAATATCGGCAAGTGGTCTACGGGGCGTAAAAGATTGAGTATCTCTGGTTTAGGATATAGGTGTTATTCGAACCGAATTATCAAATGACACTATTAAAATGATGTAAATCCGTGCAGACATTTCCAGAGAAAATGCGTGATGAAACCTGTCACAACCGCTTAGATCATTCTTTTCCAATAAACGCTACTTTTGTAACACACGATGCGTATTTCGAAGCGAACGGATTTCTCGTTCCACTTCTTAATAGCAACGTACTCCTACTTAAAAAAACCGGTGAAATTTGAGTAAATGTCGTCGAAATATTTGTCCGTCCTCGTTTCAGCAAGTGTACGTCGTATTTGGATAAAACTGGTTTTGGATTAGCGCGAAGACATGAACGAATTTGATTGAGTTCAATGTTACTACAATTATTATTAATTATTTTTTCGTATATTAAACTGATTACAGGTTATGTATCGCTAGAAAATCATATAAACAAATAATAATTTATTTATTGAGAACTGTAAGTAGGCCGTACAGAATCGATGGGTACTACATACCATATGTGCCATACAGTTTACCTATATATACTGATATAGTTTTACTTAGTTGAATGAGTGTGAATTGAGTATACTTTTATTTAATTCGTAGTGTACGTATGTATACATTAATAATAGACATATTGGGAAGTAAATAAATCCTGGGGATTATTCATTCAATCCTGGGAACAAAAAAGCCAAGTATAAGCTAAGCAAAATATTAGCTTGAGTTCGTAGCAATATTTTTAATTTTCCCATAGACTGTTTGCGCAATCTGTCAATTAATTTATTTAGAAATGTTCGTTAGGTTAGTAAATCTTATGTGTACTCCGTGATTTAGTTTTAAAATTCCCGTTTCCGAAGAGAAATTGCAGAAGACGTGCTTGCACTGGGCAATTCGTTTGAAACATGTGATAATCGGTGAACAACCAAAATTGATGAGTTTGATATGCAAACCAGCCACAAGACTGATAATCGCGATTCGATAGCGAGCGTAATCCGAAAAAAAAACGTCAAAGTCGCTCGAAAATCAAAGTCATGTTGACTATCGGGGTGTTGACCAATCCGAATTCTTTCATGAGCTGGAGAGAGGCCAACACTTAACAAACAATATCTTTCTTTGGTCATGATGAGATGACTGCGAGAAATCTCCCGAAGGACAGTTTTGTAGTGCAACGTTTCTTGGAAATTGCATAACGATGATGCGTCATCCGACACATCAACACTTGTGCACGAATTTGACCAAAAACACTATTAATGTGCTCCTCCCGCTGAGAAGGGTTCCACGAGCTCCGAAACGTTCGGCTAAAGTACTCACCTTCGTCCTCTTACTAACCCAAAATATCTTCAAGCGTACCAAATTACAAAAATATAGGTAGGCCTCTTCTTGTGTTATTACTATGTAAAATATACGAGCTGAATATGCAATAAATCCATACGCGTCTCTGTGATATCAGTATTTTATTTGTGTCTATTTTGAGATCGTCGATCAGTAACAAATACTACATAGAACTAGAAGATAGTATCATTGTTGTCGTCATAATTGATACTACAACTCTATAAATCTTTCTTCCTCGCGATTTTTTCTCCAATCTACCCTAAAAGTTAAAGCTTTCGTTTCCAATCAAGCATCGCTATCTTAGTTTTCCAGCTTTCACAAAGAATACATTTCGGCTGTTAAATTTATATGTAAAATTTAGTTTAGATTTTTAAGTCCTCTATAGTCCTGCGAGTGCTGATTATTCACCAAGAGATGCCCCGTATTTAGATTTGTTAAATATAGGAATCATTCAATTATTTTTTTATTATAACCGAAAACACCATTTACCACCCGTACATTCATATAAGCCACAAGCAACAGGAAATCCGGATTTTTTCCCCTTCCGGCTGATGATGGCTACATTACACTTCTGTTTTGGTAATCGGCAAAGTTCGCCGACACGCACAATTAATCTCGAATCCCTCAGCTTCCGGGCGCGTTTCCAAGTAGCGAAAGCCGCTGCCGCGCCACATATCATAGCCAATTCCATTCCTGGCTTTCAGGGAGTCTCGCATCGCGGCGGCGCGTGCTTGAACGAACGTACTTTGCGAAACGTACATATGAGTTAGTTCACGAACAATTAGCTGGAGTAGTTGGGGTTAAAAGCAATAAAATTATCAGAAAATTCCAAACTTTTCTGATCATTTAATCTTCTCTAAAGAATCAGCCTAAACTCCTCGGAAATAATCAATGCACTTTGCAAAAACATGTAAAAATGGCTAAACTACTTAATAAAACGATGTTCTATATTTATTGATCTAGTGCTTTATCTGGAAAAATCTTTAATTATATTGGTTTAGGTATATTCTAAAAGATCGATTTTAAAGATTTAATTGCAATATGAGAATTTATAAAATAGAGGGATATTTTGAAAGTATTATAGTGATTTTTTTCAGTAAATTTATTTCTCCATCTCCAATGTAAGTTGTTTTTGTAGAGCACAAAGTATAATGGCAGAAAAATATTATAACAGAATTTCGTAAAAAATAATTCTTTGTAGATATATAACTATAATATCCCCTATAACAGCCCTTCGTAACGGGCTGTTTACTACATATAGGATCCAGATTTTGTTTAAGCTTATTAGCCGACTTCAAAAATAACCCTTTTTGAAGTAAGAAAATCGATCGCACTGTAGAATCGCTGAAGACAATGCCGATAATAAATAATCATCGTTTGTCGCATAGGATAGCAGGCAAAATGTTTCACATTAGATATACAGATTCGCTCCTCCGAACCGTTGCGTCGGGTCAAGTAGTGAATGATAGTGGCCAGTAGTGTCCATGTAGTCCGAAAGCCCCGCCCCGTGTTCAACCGAACGTTACTATGATGCCATCAACATTTCGTTATATGTTAATAGCATTGGCAACTCAACAAAACCGTCAGCAGAGCGGGTGACCAGAGAATTACTTTTGGTTGATATCCCCATACTTTCCCAAACTTTCTACGAAGGATCAATAAGGCAGAATTCGCTTTATTTGTTTGCATGTTATTTATCATTGACAAATTATCATTGCTAAATTGACAATTCATTAATGATTTCATCAATTTGTCATTGCTAAATTCCTATAGATGGGTTCTTCATCTTGATCTATTGTCTTTTTCGCATTGTCTGAGCCGAAGTTTTGCCTGCTAGAAAGACCCACCCAAAACCGTCTCCTGGCCATTGTTGTAGACTAAAGTATATCGATAAAATTGCGATTTCATTCGATATTTTTTATTTAAAATCATTATATTTCAAGATGGTGTAAATTATAATATTGTAAACTCAGTGTTCATAACTTCAAGATTATAATAATTATTTAGTGACGATGTTCCTGTAGTTTTATTTTGTAATCATTTTAAAAACATCGACTTAATTATAAAGAAATATTTTGCTGGCAGATTTTTTCCCTAACTTCCTATTACCAGCGCGATTCATACCAAATTTGAGGTACCTCGATGGACTCCGTGACTAAACATTTCATAAATAACATAGTAGTAGTAATTTACTGCATTTACAATAAAATAAAGGGTATTTGACTTTTTCGCATTACAGAATAGCAGCAATTACATACCTTTGTACTTGTGTAATATTTAGATTAGATGGCTGTGATGGTTTAGCATTCGCAAAACGGTGACCTGGGCGGCTGCCAAAGCATGACCTATGCTCTAGACCACATTCAATTTACGATCCGCTGTGATTCGCGTATAAACAAGCACGGAATCAATACACAATTTAATATTTTTCAACGGCAAAAGCGACGCTATGCCCTGACTGCAGCGATGCACGCCTCGCAAAGGGTGGCCTTTGATTTCGCTCGTTCGCATCGCTTTATAAATCAAATCGAGTGTGAATTTGCTCGCTACAGTTGCTTGTGACAAGTTATCAAGAAATGCTGAGATTTAAAGTGAAATGAAAGGCCCAGATGGAAATGGACATAGTCACTCTGATATGTTTAACGTTACACTGTTAATATTGAAGCCTTACTTATTGTAACTTGCTGTCAAATAAGTAAGAGTATGAGTAAGAGTAATAATTTTTTGAAACCCTTCTAATTTTAATCTTACATTCAGTGAAAAACGTTCTCTTTGATTTGAACATAATATAAAATTAAAATAAACAAAATAATGAATAAACAGTTAGATTTCAATAAGAAATTATTATAATCATAGGAATCGTGAGACCTCACAAAAAGCCTCACAATGACACCTTTGCGAACAAAATGTCGGTGAGCCAAAGGGG
>JAOPUG010000376.1:12606170-12622051 GCA_027564375.1 Micropterix facetella | reverse complement strand
TTTTAATATGGTTAAAATAATCTAAATATAATTGAGTTTATCCCCTTGTTTTTTATAAAGTTTATATTTTTTTAATTCTTTTATCTCCATTATTATTATTCTTTTATCGTTCATTGCTTCGATTATATTCTAGACTATTCTTGAGGATTTTTTAATACAATTTTAATTTGGAAGTAAATTCTTACGAATTGATGGAATTTTAATTTTGATCGTATTTTAAATTACTTGAAGCAGTCTATTGATATATTTTAGGATATTTTCTTTAGAATTTGGTGTACGTAATTAAGGCAATTTTATTACAATTAGGTACGATAAAGTTTATTGATTTCTAAAATTATAATGATAATAATTAAAATCAATTGTTTACCTAAGAACAGGCGGCAGTCTAGTTAGGTTCTGACTATTGTAAATAATAATTATTATAAATTTGAAACTAAATACATTAATTTGAAATAGGATATCTAAATACTTCAATTATTCAACTATTTACAGCTATGAAATCGAAGAATATCACGGTTGTTGTGCGGTAGACTGTCTACCCTGGACAACGGCAGTTGAAACATCGCCGAAACGTAGGTGATATAAACTTAACGGGGTAAATCGTTGTTATCGTGTATATATTATATAGTTACGTACAAATTATGGAAATGATAATTTGACATATTCAGAATGCATTGAAAATGTAATATATACTAATATAGCGTATAGCGATATTACTCAAAGTGGATAACTAAAAACTGTTTTCATACGCATCATAACGATAGGGACAATTCAGGTAGCGAAGGATTTTGTTGCAATAGCAATCATATAATAAATGCACGGGTGAATCGCTACCCTCGATCCTATTATTCATTCATCTATTCATTAATACATCTGATCGAGACCATACGGGCTTTTTTTATTACTGGGTCCAGTCTGCCCCTTTCTGCATCTTCAGGCCGCTCGAGTGGGCCGGGCGATCAATGGAGCAATCCCATTTCTCCCAGGGCACGCCAACTAATTTGTACGAGCGGGCGTACATTTGAATGCCAATTGCACGTTTCAATTATCAGCCCCTCTCGATTTTCCACGTGTAGCTACCCGCCTGCGTTGCCTTTCAATTCCAACTGCACTGCCTAGCAGTAGACCGGGCGCCAGCATTATCCGTGTATGGAAAATCCGGAAGACGCAATTTGGCTTTTGGTCACTCCGGGCTACTTTTCTAAGTTTGTTTCTAGTTTTCTACATATGTTGCCGGTAGATGGCGCAGGTGATTTAAAGTGGGATACTAGTTTAATGTACTCAAATAAATTTCGCGATAACTGGGCGAATATATAGAAATTCGTGAAAAAATCTCTACACGAATGAAACCTGTCTTATTTAGGATTCTTATAGATAGAGAGCTAACTTTGGATAATATTTTAGGCCGTTACCTTGGATTCCGTATCTTTCGAGCTTATTAATAAACGCCCGTGGTTAAACATGTCGAAATCCTTCGACTTGTGGCAACACCATCAGCGATACTCCAATACACCGCTTTGCTTCCGCCCAAAACGGCCGGCAAGGCAACTTCCGTCCCGTCTCAGGTGAACCCTAGGAAGAATTTTGTTCTACATGGATTCGCCCGCTATGGCTGACCGCGCTAACTTTGGCGCCTTTATAGTCTGTCCAGTGCGAGGCGAGCGGAGGGTGTACTGTTCCAAAGTAACACCATCAAAAGGTATTAAAACAAAATACATAAATTGGACTCATTGGAGAGGTATTATTATTTTACCAATAATATATTAATATAATAAGAAAATACAAACGAAGCTGCCATGGAATTCACCAGCTAGACTAGGGTCCATTATAATACTATTGTTACACTTCTGGGCGGTGAGCGGTGGACTTCGGACTAACGACCGACTATGGTAGGTTTACGACAGCTGTCTTGCTACCCATTAACTCCCCTTTCGGAATTTCTGATGCGGAAATCGCGGTTTTAGATATTTATTCTAGGAAGAAGTTGATTATGAAGAGACCAAGAGCCTTATAGAGGGGAATTAGAGATTTGGCTGGGAGGCCACGAGCGCCAACTTCCACCGCGCAAAAGAAAACAGTGAAGCTGTACCGGGTTACGGGATTAGCAAGCATGGTATTTAATTAAGTTGTATTTGTGGTCTTTTGGGATACTTGATTCGCATAGAATAGTTAATTCTACAACAAGGGACAACTTTCGAGATCGGGAGTAAAGAGTTATACTGAACGGTGGGCTGTGGATCCGAGACTTTCAGGGAATTGATACTGCTTAGAGATCGAATCACCCCCCAGAATCCAATCTGAAGCTTTCTAAAATAATAATAGAGGACGTTTTTTGTGGCATATTGTTGCCTTTAAAGGTATCCCACACAAACTGTATTGGCGGTGTGGAGAGTACTGTAAGACCCTCGTCGGCAAGAACCACTGAGACGCTAATTATCCCGCAAATGGCATCAAGGCCTTTGTCATGACGGTAAGCATACCGTCCTTGATCCAAATTATTTGTGTCAATAAGGGAGATATTATATACCAATGTTAGAGCCCTTATATACCAATGTTATAAACATCATTTCGTCGGCAAAATCGATGTATGACGAGATGCACTGACCGTCCGTTTTAAATCAGAAACCCTACTTGTTGTCGAATCGGGTCAGACTTTCCAGCAGGATATTGAAACTGTATTAAATATCGTCGGAGAGTGGCATCAGCCCTGGAATAGCCCGATTGAATATGTTATACAGCGGGTAGTCTATTCTTGCGTTTGACATGGAACGTCAGAGAGTTATAGTAAGAGGTTACAATGTCACGCGCAACATGTGGGAAGTTGTACCAGCGGAATTCAAAGTGAAGGAGGCTATGTCGGATTGACCCAAAGGCGTTCCATAGGTCGAGCCAGCATACCTTGATTTGGCGTTCGTGCTTTCTCATATCCTTGATGGCAGCAGCCATGAAATAATTGTGCTCCAGGCAGCCTGAGATTCCACACATGTAGCCTTTTGTAATGACATTTCGGTGTATGAACTCGCTCATCCTAGTGTGGAATATTCCAAAAAATATTTTGGCCACAGTATCTGTCAGAGCAATGGGCCGAGCATCCTTCTTTCCAGTGCAACCTGGGACTTTCGCAATTAAGGTGACTGTCGCGCGGTCGAAAATTTGTGGGACTACGCGGCTATTCCAAATCTATCAGAATATAAATTCTAAATATTGCAGAAGGCAGGAGTACTTTTTATACACTAAGTAAGGAATACCATCGGTACCCGGAGTAGAACTCGACAGTTTTCTCTTTACCTGAGTGCGAATATCATCTAGAGATAGACATTGAGAGGCGAAAGCTGCTGTAGGCAGATGCGGAAACGTAATACCCAGAGGAGGGCTGTACTTGTGGGACCGTATTGGATCCGCATACGTGGTAGGAAAGTAATCCGTAGCTATTTGTTTCAAGATTTGCCCTTTGGATGGTGCCCTTTTCAGCAGACAAAATCTTTTTGCTATAATTGAGTTTTTGTCGACCAGAGCTTCCTCTTTGCATTCAAGAAACCTTACCTTGAGCTTGTTATTTTGCTTTGCTACGCTCTGTGTGAGTTTAAATATAGAGCGGTACGCACACGAGAATCTGTGGCAGAGGGCCTTATCTCTGGCTATCTTGGCTTCACGTAGCTGGAGACGAAGTAGCCGTTTTTACCTACGGAGTTTTGCATTGGATGTATTTTCCCTATCAGCCGGGTCGGCATTGTTTAATTTTGGGTGCAGATGTGAGTAGTATTCGTAGACTGTATCTGGAAGGATGACAGCTGAATACCTGCAGGGGCATTACGGTTCACAGAGTGGTCTAGAAATAGGGGTTAATCTATTATTGTTACTGAATCAATAGCAGAAGTTAAAAATACGTTAAAATAACGAATTATTCTGAGAACAAAATTAGAATTTAATTGAAGAATTTACCTCAGTTAATACACGATGAAGCAGGTTTAGGTAGTCATTTAAAATTTCCTACAATCATCACATTCAAAATTTACGCAGCTCAATCGCAGCCACATGCTGACCTTACGCGAATTCAGTTTGACGTTTGCCGGGTGGTGATTCAAAAACATTGTAAATGCGTTCATGTGTCTCGTTTTTCTGATTCGTGCTACCGAGATATGACAGTAGAGCATAACACTTAGAAGCGGTGTTCTTTCCAATAATGTTTGAGGAAATAAGACTCTCGGAAGTGGGGAAAAGGGAATAGTATTTCAGGATTGGAATTCTACAGGCACTCTTGTTTCCTATAAAAGGTGGCACTCAGCGATAATGTTCCGCTAGCATCAAAGATGCGAAAATTTAATTGCTCGCTTCTAGTTGTCATTATTTAAGGAGAGGTGGCCGATCTGTCAGATGGGATAAAAAAATCCGAGTGTCAATTAAAATCCTCGTTTCGCGTAAAAGCGGTTAAAATTTTAGGAAACTTGTCTATAAACCCGCAGATTTTCAGAAATACAAAAACTTAAGCGGTAAATTCGAACATATTGATTTTGTCGTGAACGGCAAAGGGAAAAACGGATCCATAAAGAAAAGAAAATGTAGGATAAAAGCGGAGAAAAATTAAATTTATTTGTAAAAAATTCCCCGTCGCCTTCATTTTGGTCGAGCTCGTGGCTTCGGATTGAACCAAAGCATATACATTTTTATACTACAAAAGGGTCGAATTTTCGGCGTCGGATCGTCCAAATCGTTTATTCCTGTGCGTATTTTTGGACGATCCGGCGGCGCCGACGATTCCCCAGCTCCCTTTTTTAGGACTCCAGATTGTTGGTTGAACCTGGTAGGTTTTTTAATTATATTGACGCCTTTATACTCCTAGTCTTTTTCTTCCTCCGCCACGGAGTTAAATGTCTGAAATGAAGTAGGGACCGGGAAATATGAATAGTTAAGGCGATTTGAGCAAAACCCGTCGTAGCTGCCGGTCTCGTCCTTTAACAACCCCGGCGCTATGATGGATTAGGTCCAGGCTAATGGTTGCTCCAGAGCTTGCAGGAGAATTTACTTGGCTACCTATTCGATTTAGTTGATTCAGTGGGCACTCATTTCAATTCGCCAAAAGAATCGTTCGGCATGACCGCCGGCGACATCCTTCATAGGGACTGCCCGTGCACACTGCACTGGTTGCGGACATTCGCAGCCATTTACCCGGTTATCCCCCGTGCAAAAAGTTGTAGAAGACTGCAACCCCTGCTTTGCCACCATCCAAACTGGCACCGTGGAATTTGCCAGACACCCAACGCCTGGCCATTCTGTTTCGACGCGGACGCGTCAACCAACTCCCCTGAAGCCCTCCGCCACACAATAAATATTTTAATCCATCTTAAATAAAACGACCTTCATGTTTTAATCTATTTTTTATCATTGACATCGTATTTTTTCTTTTATACCTATGGATTAAGATTTTGAACCTTGATAATACTCGTATCTTGATTTCCATTTTTATATTCTGATTTTGAGGCAACTACGTAGGCCACTATTTAAGTTTTGAGTCACACGAAAAGTAAATCACATATTTTTATGATTGATATTACCATGTTTTCAAAATGTTCTCCATTATTATCTAAGTAAATTTCCATGCGCCTAAACCTGCTCTGGGAACATTTATTCCAGTCTTCCTCCGACAGGTCAGAAATGGCTGATTCGTAGACAGCCACCGCTTCATCGGTACTTGAAAAAAAATCGTTTTATTTTATTCTTGACAATTGGGAATTCATTCCCAATTCATTCTTTTCAAAGAAGTCAAATGGAGCTAAGTCGGGTTCTAAGGTGGATGGGATGAGTCAGGGTTTCAATACCAGATTCTTGAATAAATGGCTTTGCTCTGAGGGAAATGTGTGAAGACGCGTTGTCATGGTGTAGCATGATTTCCCTAAGCCCGGTCTTCTGGACAGATCGTCTCTTCTGGACAGATTTGAAAACTGTTGGCAGTGTGACGGTTGTCACAAGATCTCCACTCCATGAAAAAAAAATGGCCACTATTTTTTGCCAATGTTCCGAGGTCTTTGCAATTTTGTTGGCAACTGGCCATCTGAAAACACCCATACCGACGAACACTTCCTGCTTTCAGGATCATCCTGATACATCCATGTTTCGTCGCCAATAATGATTTCGGACACATGCCTTGATGCCCTATTTTCAAACTGTGGCCGCATTTCTCTGCACCAATCCATACAAGATCTTTTTCCGTTTCGGAGAGCACATGAGGTATTTAAAGACCACAAAGTTTCCTCACACCAAAACGTTCTTGTAAGATGGTATGGACACTAACTGTACTAATGTGTAAGATTCTCTCTATATCCTTAAACGTGATCTGTGGGTATTCTCGCACCAGTATTTCAGTAGTCCACACATTTTATGCAGTGACTGCCGTTTTCGGGCGTATACTTTAGTTGCCAAATTCAAGGCTATTTCTTCCCCTTTTCAATTCGTTTAGCCATTTATAAATCATTACCGGAAAAGGAGCTGATTTACCTAAGGCTGGTTTTAACTTTCAAAGCTTCATATAAACCAAATTTAAAGTCATAATGTATTATATCATGCAAATGTTCTCGCTTGACTTCCATCTTAGTAGACGAATAGGAGGTAAGTGGTGACAGAATAAATATATAAAAAATATTGATTTTTTAATTATTTTAAAGGGCCTTTCAAGTTCGATATTTTTTTAAATGTTTTATATAGATGTGTAAATAGAATATAGATGCATGACATTTTTAAATTTCTAGCATGCCAAAATGTATGTAGTGACCAAGGTATATTCTGATTTTTTAACCAAAATATACCATAATTATACTCCAATTTACTTTTTTTGTTCGGAACGCCAGTTAACACTCCCAAACATTTACATGATAATATTGTTAATTTAAAAAGATTCTTTCCCAATGTTATTTCTCAATTTTCTAAATATTATTAACACATTCATGCCATTGGTCCGCTGTATATTCTGGAAATAAATATTTTATTTTTAATTTACACATTCACTAGTGCTGTTATTACCAAGGGATACTTTCTTTATTACTTGAGTATACTCAGGTAAGTCAATGAACAGTCTTAGACTATTATTACGTCAATTGAATTCAAAAACTCTTTATTGTAATCATACAAAGGCGAGCTTATCGTCACATGGACAATATATTATAGTCAACCAATAGATAATATGTAAAGAATTGTCAGGTAATATTTAATTACCATTAAATTAACAATAGTTTGACAAATTAATCATTCAAATTTAACAAAATATTAAATGTAAGTATAAATTCATATTATTACATTATTTTCAGAAGATAACATCTTTCAGAAAGGAAGGACAAGGAGGAGATAGGAAAGACGCTTGAGTTACTTAACACGTGAATAAACTCGACTGAGTAACAACTCAAGTAATGATCGATAATCGGCTATAGATTCGGATGCAACTAGCACAGAATGAGTTCTATAAAATTTAAAAGTCAAACCACATATTTCTATATTTTTCATATGTAGTACCGCTGGCGCCTGTACTATAGAGTAGCGGCTGCCGTGCCGCGCTGCGTCCTACCAACTTTTAATTTCCCTAATGAAATTCTATGAGCACAACTTTTTCCACAGCTTGCGACTCGTATCGGTGCGGGGCGGTGTCTCGCCGGGCGCGGCGAGTCACTCGATATCGCGTTGATATCTTTGCCGCTGCATTTCCACCGCCAAATGCAATTCTGAAGTTTGGCACCGTGCAACGTGGCAACGGACTTTTAATAGGAAATGACAAAAATATTTCCATCTCAGAAAAAAAAAGCACTGTAGTTTCTGTTCCTTACAGATTTGTTAACTTATGTAAGACTATGGTAACCCCACAATTACATGTTTTTTAGTAATCCCTACCATGATATTAATAATTTTTAAAAATCTTTAAATAATTTCTCTTAAGACAATTAGTAATATTTTATACATTTACGAAAAAATATCGACAAAGTCTGTGAGCTCCACTGGAAAGAACTGCCAAAGAAATCCAGATAACATCTTTTTTGGTCTGTTATTGGCAAGATACAATACAATTTACAAGTCCGGTAAACAAATAATACACAATAAATATAGTAAGGAGAAAATAGAAGAATAAGTAAACATTTAAAAAAATCCTTTAGTTTTCGTAGAATTAAATATTATATAGAGAAATTATTCTGAAAAATTAATTGTATTTATCATTCAAGTATACATTCTCTTATAGTATGTATTTCACAAGAAAGCCTATAAAAATGCTTAAATTATTTTACTGACAACTCTAAAATTTCCTTTGGAATTCTGATGTAGAACTGTATATTGACCCATAAAAGAAGTTCTGACTCTTTGTAATCGGAACTCTAGGACTTGTTATAAAAAAAATATCAATATTGTTTTGCTATAAGCGAAATGGCCCTTGAAAACGACAGCCGACTCGACTACGGTAAGACAAAGTTGGCTGACGACGACGAGAAAAGACTATGGTTGACAACGAGCCCTGCTACTATTTCAAAATTTGTGTTTTTATTCTTGAGATCGAGATGCACTAGAAGAGGGCGTTAATTGAGTTAAAGTTTTTATTTTTTTATAAAATTAAAGAAATATAATATCATATTTCTTTCCTGTATTTAAACGATATACATATATTGTTCGTTCTTCCTTCTTTTATACTTCCCCTTGCCGGGCAACTTTCAACCTATTGTACTTGGCAGATCTAGTCGTTAATGGAGCATTTGAGGATACGTACCTGAACATCGCGAGCAATGTCACTCAATTGATTGGTAATGCCACTCTTTCAATCTATGTTAGCCGGCTACCTCTCAGGTAGAATTTAGGGTGCATACTCTTGTTTTAAAAATATATATATTTACAATGTAATACAAATGTAAATTTTATGTTTTTATGTTTATGGAAATAGGTTGTACATATATATAGGCTTGGGACTGAACCTGGGGAAGCCGATTGCTGTTTTGTGGAAGAGGATCTCGGGCGGTCCTGAATGATTGGTGCACTTGTCGCCTTTGCTTAATTAGCGAGCAGACAGGGTGGTCTGGAAGCGTATGCAACCTATGAAAGCGGGGAGGGGGGGACCTATGAAGACGTCGACCTAATGTCGCCTATCTTTAGAAACGATCCATTGGCCACTCGATCCCGGGTGGGAATGTCGTGCAAAAGGAGCCTCGGATCCGCGATATATTCGAGTTACGAATTGCCGGTCACATTAGGTAGACGCCACGAAAGCGACTTCGATTTCAGGAACAAACGGGTGGATAGAGAAACCGTCTAAGTTTGGTAGTTAGTGAGTGAGGCTAGCCCGCTAGATTTACATAGCCTCACTCCCTAACTACCTCGCTTTGCTTGCTCAGTGCCTCGCTATTAAGGCGTGCGTCGGTCTCTAACGTCGGTCGGAACTTGATACGTGGAATGTATTATCCACAGTTTCTGCGTTCATCTCGGTACGATATAACGATAAAGTTCGTTGAAACGCTTCGGTGTAGCGGGTTTGCCTGACCTTAACACTAACTCTGTCCTTTGGAATAGAGATCGAATTTTTCAATGTAGCTTGCCCCTAATGGCCAGTTTGTGTTCTTTGGTCGGTGCAACTCATGATTCATCCATCCGGTAGCCTCCTCGAAAAGATACTACCTTGAAAAGCATCAAGAAACTCCTCTGTCTGCAGTTTTAGGTAGTTGTGTATGCGCACAGTT
Organism: Micropterix facetella; assembly: GCA_027564375.1. NCBI lineage: Eukaryota > Metazoa > Arthropoda > Insecta > Lepidoptera > Micropterigidae > Micropterix > Micropterix facetella. The sequence goes on along the minus strand of JAOPUG010000376.1, from coordinate 12,612,356 downwards.
TTAGGTAGTTGTGAGTCGCCTTGTGTGTGCGCGCACCGGTAATACGCACCGATGTGTTTGCGCCGGGTATCTGCCTCGGGCAGCTTTTGAGCGGTTGCGCCCGCCAGGCGATAGCTAAGTCTGCTCAACTAGCGAATTACCGGAGGAGTCTATAAATGTACGTTTCCTAAGAATAGGGGGTAGATGATGACCCACGATCACTTATTCTTAGAAAATGCCCATTGGCCATCCGATCTCGAGTGACATGGCCGTAATATCTGCAAAATTCTTAATATCTTCACATAAAAACGAATTTTCAATATTTTTTGAAGTGTGTGCTGAAACTACAAAATCAAATAAGTTTATTACTTGCAGATGGTTTATTAGTATCCACCGATATTATCGAACTATTTGACAGTACCTACGATAGAAATTACAGTGAAGCAAAAAATCAACATAGCAAACAATCCAACACAGCATAAAATCAACACTGCTTAACTTTTTCTCAAATCCGAATCCTCTATTTTTCTTCCCATTTGCTTTCATTTTTTACGATAATATCAATTATTAAAACAATTGCCAATCTATCTAAGTTTATTAATTTTTACAAACTGATCAATGTTAAGTATTACCAGCGTATAAAATTTAAATCTCGTGTATTTATTTGCTTGGAATTGTTTTTAATATTATTCACCTGTGCTGAAGTTCATGTGAATGTGTAAGTACTATGAGAGGTTTGACCAGGCTTAAACAATGCCCGCGTTTAATTGTGAATTAAAACAGACCCGAATCCGGCAAATTTGGGAAACTAGACCCATTAAAACGTCGAATAATCCCGTCAGTATCCCGGCAATTAGGTGGCTTATCGCGATCATAATCCGGGGCCGACGTATGCGAAACTTCATAGAGGACGTAAAGCCTATTGTTCCGTAATTAATGTCGGTGCGATTTGAAGCAGTTCATCGGGGCAAACGCGCGGCAAACGTGAGGCAAAAGCATGGCAATACGTCCGCTAGGGGCGCGGCGGTCTTTATGCGCGATAGGCTAATCGCGCGGCCTCTAACGCGATTTTAGTGCAGGCGAAATTACTAGAAAGGCATTAATTTGCGCGTGATCCAGCCATATTGGGGCTAGCTTCGACTTGGGCGTTGAAGGCTTTCTAATCGAATATCTTTGTATGATTAGCGAAGTGTTGAGCTCTATTTACGTCAGGAAAGAAAGCCGTTTAAGAAACCGTTCATCGGCATGAGAACAATTACATTCATTCATTCATATATAAATTGCAAACGGTTGAAAATGAAAATGTAATCGAGACTGCAAACAAGATGTATGCTGGGGTTGATATTGAGAATCATTAAGAATTTCAAAAATTAAAATAATATATATATATATACCTTTCTGAATAGTGTATACATTTGAAATTTTCAAATATTTCTGTCATCGAAGATTTCAAGAGACGGCTTTCGCCCGATTATACAATGTGGTTTTCATTGTTTTTTGCTTGAAATCAACTCTATTGGAGAGATTTTATTTTGCATAAGGGCGAGCTGGTTTTGTAAGATGTAAGGATGATAGGTGATCGTTCGCCGGCGATAAAGAGGACCCATTAAACCTACTTAGCACAATCGAAAGTGGTGCACATCCATACAAACATCTCATGTAACGTTAGGACTTCCCAATCCAATCCGAGAATTCCTTCGCTGCTATGTGAATAGCTTTAATTATTTTTATTTCTACTTGTAAGCATCATTCTATAATAGAATATAATCTTATAAAAGATTTTTACAAAACACATCAAATATGAATAATATTATGCAATTTAATTTTATGTTGCTTCCATTATGCAATAAGACTTGTGTAAATACCATTATAGATTTAACTTTAACTCTCAATTCCTAATGAAGATTTGAGTGATTTATTTTACAGAAATAGGCATATCAAGCTTTTTTATTTTTTATTTAGTTTTGTTCATTACCTTTTTGAATAGTGAATACATTCGAAATTTTCAAATATTTCTAACTGTCATCGATGATTTAAAGAGACGGCTTTTGCCCGATTATACTATGTGATTTTTCATTGTTTTTTGCTTAAAATGAGAGAGAGAGAGAGAGAGAGAGAGAGAGAGAGAGAGAGAGAGAAACAGTCTCTGTTAAAAATGAGAACCCACTGAATGAAAAATTCAAAGGAATGGAAGGCATGGGAGAAGTAGAGTAAAGGGTAGAACCCTACAAAAATAAAAAAAAATCGAAATGTGTACTCGACAGTCTGTTTTGGGTTTAAAGGTGGTTTCCCCAACTACCGTTAAAGCTAAAGTATGGACCAAAGTAAATGTAAGCACTAAATCGGCAAAAAATTGTTGCCGTGATTTTAATGGTTACTTCATTGGTAACTGTTAGTGCTGCAAGATGGTCTGCAAAAGTAAGGTAAAATGTTAAGTGTCACAGCCATCCATTACCAGTTGTATTGTCTGATAATTTTTCACCTTTTTTCGTGACTTTTCTTCGTGGTTTTCTTTGTGGCTCAGCCTGTAACTTTAAAAAACATTGCGATTAATCATACTAGCAGTTTATCATTCATTGTTATTGGAATCTAATGAAGTTGTGCTCATGTTCGAATATTCGGCAATTAAAGGAGAAGAGTAAATTCGGAGGTGGAGCAATCAATTTCGCAGATTTTGATTTACGTTTTTGAATGTCGACAAAGTCTTAAAACTCAACCACCTTTAGGGCTACCATTCCTATTTTCATTAAAAAAATGCTGGCAAAAGCTATGAAAATTTTACCAAAGAAAATATAACCTTTGAAAAGGCGCAAAGCACTGCCATAATAATAGCACTGACTGATGCGGCTGACAAAGGCTAGTTCTTCATGTACCTACCAGACATATTTTTTTTTCACATTTAAGATATTCTAAGCGTTTGGGCATCTTTTTGAAGGAGATTGTGTACATCGAACTGAACAAAAAAAGTATTTTATTTTTATTTTTAAAACATTTTATTTTCAGATATTTTTGTTCAGAAAAGAATATTCTAGACAATAAACTGAGTTTAAAATCTTCTACAACTTCATCAGCTAAATCTGCATTTACTGATTTAGGCGGTGGTTACTGAGAAAAAAGCATTTTCAGTTCAACTTTAGGATATTCAAGTTATTGTAACTCAGTAATGAAAGCCCAAATAAAAAAAGTTGTATCTAAATGATTTTAAAGTCAGTTTTTTGTTTAGAATATCAGAAAAGATTCCTGAATGCTAATAACACCCCGTATATAAAAAATTAAAATTTTTTTGCAAAAGGCAGGTAGTTTCTTGGGAAACGTTATTTGAAATGGTTAGAATATGACAAATTTTCAGTCAAGTCAATGTCAATTTAGCAACTAATATCTAGGTCTTCCGTATTAATTTCGTCATTACGAATACAATCACGCAGAGTGATGCATAATATGGCCCTTTTCGTGATTTCAATTTTGCGTAATATAAAATGTTCCTATCAATCTCAACTAACGTGGATGTTTTTGTTCAGATGGGTTTCAGATGGTGTTGTCGCAGCAAGGTAGACCTCTCATGCTACATAAAGGCTACACATACAGGCCCACTTACACAACGAAGAAAGGATTTAAACGGTGGTATTGCACCAAGGGAAAGTGTAGAGCGGTGATCATTACAAACTTGATGCAACCAAATCTGTTTGATAATCGAATACCACATACCTGTGAACAATCTGCCATATTTTCAGTCTGCGGAAACTACAATAAGGAAATAAAAATTGAAAAAAAAATAAACCTATCTAACACCATAGAATTGAAGGTTGAAGGTCCGATTTGAAGAATTCTTTGAGTTTCGTGAAAGCTCCCCACCCGAGCAGCATTTGCAGCGATTGTGGGAACGGAAGCCTTTTGTTCCACAAAATGGCGGTACCAACCGCTCATAAAGAACAGGTTTGGCTAGTTTGGCAATTAACCGATGGCAAAATTAGTGAGCAAATCAAGAAGCAAAAAATATCACTTAGCGACGGAGAGGTAGGGAATCTAACCTGCCGACCGACCATGAGCGTCTCTTTCTTTGAATCCTGAGCTTAGGGCCCGAGCTTTTTTCACCTCGGTGGTGGCCAAAGTACTGGAGTATAGTGAAGGGTAGAGTTATATGATGACAAAGGAAACTGAAAGGATGGCAACGATCACCGGACTCTCAATCATGACTTGACAACTCAACAACATCGACACTGACTAATTGCCGTAATTTGAACCAATTATTCATTGAATTTTGACACACTTAATCCAAATCCAACCAGCGATATTTAACATTCCTGATTATTCGGTCTTCTATTTTAATGGGTTCAATCAGCTCATATTGCATATTTCTTTAATGCTAAAATAATGTATTATGTATTTATTTATATATTATTAACTAAAAATATCCACCAAAAATTAGCTATTATACGTACTTGCGACTTTCGGAAGTCGTTAATTTTTAGCTGCGATGATATTTTTTTAAACAAATTCCATTTAACGTCAACAATGGAAGACTTGGGTTCGGAAATTGGGTTCGGAGTAAGCTAAATTTCATATGTTTTTCATGGCAATACAACCATGAGCGATGTGGACCTAAAAAGTCCCTCCTGTGAAGAGATTACGACAGCAACAGTATATCATGCTGTTGGCGTTCAATACCAAAATGACTGAACATCAGTAGAGGACTTTTGCATTCCCCCTCCAATGCACTAGAAGATAATGTTGTATGACTGGACTCCAGAGATGCTGAAATTCTATATAAATGCCTTCCAGCATACACTTCCAAACCTCAGTACTCTCGCTCGTTGGAGCTATTCAGAGGATAGTTCATGTCCTCTTTGTAGCAATACCCCTTGCACAGCTACATACTTTGGCTGGCTGCAAGGACGGTATACTTACCGCCATGACAAAGTTCTTGCTGTTATTCACGAGGTAATTAGCTTCTCAGTAGCTCGTGCCAACAAGGGTCTTACAGTACCCACCAAGCCACCAATACAGTTTGTGCGGGATGGCTCTGAAAGCATAAAACATTCTACTACAAAACCTTTTTCAGTAATAGAGAAGGCTTCAGTTTGGATTCTGGAGGTTGATTCGGTCTCCAAACAGTATCATTTCCCGGAAAGTCTCGGATGCACAGCTCTCCGTCCAGATATAACTCTTTACTCCCTATCTCAGACGATATCCCATATCGTAGAATTAACTATTCCATGGGAATCAAATATCGCAAAAGACCACGAATACAAATTAAATAAATATCATTATCTCGCAAATGCCGTCACTCGGAATGGCTTCACTGTTCACAATTATGCGGTGGAAGTAGGCGCTCGTGGCCTCCCAAACAAATCTCTATTTCACCTATTTAAGGATCTTGGCCTCTCCAGGAAAATAATTAACTAATTCCTAGAAAAAATATCTCAAACTGCAATTTCCGCATCTCAAATACTATGGCTTTGAAGGGAGAGTGAATGGGTGGTAAGGTGGACGCTCACATGTAGCAAGATAGCTGTCCTATACCTACCACAGAAGTCCACCGCTCACCCCCCAAAAGTGTAACAATAGTATTATAATGGGCCCAATTCTGGTCGGTGAATTCCATGGCAGTAACGTTTGTACTTACTTCAATAAAGTACTCTCGGTATTCGCACCCATCACATATCCATTAGAAGTATCCGATACCTGCATCTCCTATGAGTACATTTTTTCGAATACTTTTATACCATGCAATTCAGGACTTGGCTGTTTATTTGTCGTTGTTGCCGTTGTCAGTCTAGGTCCAGTTTGTGTCTGTTTGTACAAGAAGGCGAAGCGAGTGACCTTCCAACGAATTTCTAAACTTCGCGTTAGCGATTCAAATACAACACGCTATCATAACTGACCCTAGCTACTGTTGCTGTCATTAGGTAAGAGGCATATTAATATTATATTATTATTGGTTCTGCTAAAGATTCTTTATTAATCAATTAAGCGGTTTTTGAAGCCTGAATCAGGTGAAAAACATTTATTTTGCTCTGTTGCTCTTTGTAATCCGAAAACTATTTAAAATAGGTGGGGGGAAGAAACTTGTACCTACTTGCAATAGTACTCTTGACAATAGTACTTAAGAAAAGTAATATTTAACCAATATTACGAGGGCGGTTTGATAAGTCAGTGACTTTTTGAATAAAACAAATTTTTTTCGGCAAATAAACATTTTATTTTTCT
>JAOPUG010000376.1:12578138-12591766 GCA_027564375.1 Micropterix facetella | reverse complement strand
ACAATCCTGCGAGGTTTTGTTACTATGCACGATAATTCAAGTAAACTACGTCCGAATTCAAAAAATCTTTCACCAATCGATAAATATAGCCAATGCGTAGAGAAGAGTTGATTTTGGGGTATGTACAATTACTATTCTTTGTTTCAAGTCAGTTTAATTTGCGGCTGCCACCTTTCTGCCAAAATAGCAAAACTAATGTATTAAGACACTATGCGTCTATAAGAGGTCTTTCATTGTATTTAAGACCTATTTTTAAAATTATTAAAATTTTATTGAGTGTCGCCAAAAGCTTTCTTGACAGTGATTAGAATTTAAGCTGATAGATGGTGAGCGAAATTTCTTTAATATTTCTGTTTTAGAATCTGACGTGCGAGTGAGACGCCGCTAGCGGCGTTGAACGAGATGGCTGCGGCCCGCGATCGTGACTCGAGCATCACGCTTCTTGCGTCGTTTCATGAGCCCCTGATACCGACGCGACGGAAACCCAGCGGTTTTAAATATTTGCCGAAGTTTGATAACTTCTTGGGGTTTTCCGTCTCCCAGTTTCATTTTTCAATTTATTTCAATAAAATCTTGTCAAAGATGTGACGATTCGATTTTTGCCAAAGATATGACTTCAATTATTATCAAAGGTATGACGATGAAATTTTCCCAATAATGTTACTGGTTATTATTATTTTGCCAAAGTTATGACAGTATAGTATCGAAAAAAGCGACAATATTGCTTTTTAAGATAAGACAGACAACAAGACAACAGTAAGGATTTTGACACTTTAATATCCAGGTGACTGCTGTTTTTATTCTGCTTCTGAAGAATTGAAATTTAACGCTGCTCGTCTTGTTTGCTTTTGCGATCGGCTGGATACCAGCTGATGTCCAAGGGTTTTGATTGAACTTCTGCTGTCTAGCCAAATACACCAACAGGCGACTTGCATGTGAAGCGGCTATTATGTGTGGTGTCGCGGGTTGATGCTTAAAAAACAAACTATATTTTAATAAAAGTTACAAATAATTTGTAATATCTCTATTCAGTACTACAGTAAGAATAATAATATTGCCGTACAATGTGTTGCTTATGTATATATAACATTGCTTATTTACTATTCTCGAATATTCGATGTTTGGTCCCCATATCTTGCTAACACCTTTATCTTGTCCTTTGGTGTCATCGAGGTCAGCATGCGCTGATCTTTAAATCCTGCGGTGCTACTACTTGTCTCTTGTATATAGTTCCATACTAGTGGGCATCCGTGATGACCCGAATTATCGCGCAATCGCTTCTGGGTCGTAAGTTACGCTGAACGGAAAGAACCGCGAGCGCCGGTTTTCATTTGTATTCGCCCGCGATGCAAACCCAAGTGTTATTACGGCGAGACGATGTATATATTTTCGTTCTCATCCAAGGATATATCCTGGTGCTCGACTATTTCGGTCTGATTTTGGACCTGTCTGACTTGGATTTTCGCCTGCGGTGCGAAGGGGTATAGTATAACACGTCATTTTTCTGAATGAGGTGCATTTTGCTAACAAGGCTCAAAGAGCTTTCCGGGTAGAATGAAACGCGGCTGCATTCCAATTAATTCTTTTCATGGTCGGTTAATTATTCGTAACTGTGACCGGGGAAGAATCGCCATTCTGAAAATGTTCTCGCGAACTGGGTCATTACGGCTATAAGAACAAAGAGCGACTGAGTGAAGCGGAGTGCACTCTGTATGCGGCTGAATTTGTTCAGCCGCGATAATAAGAGGGAAAATTGCAACTCAAAGTCGCTCTGTCAATGTTTGTAGTTACTTTGTCACTTTAACAGGTTGGCGGGTTTAATAACAAATAATTCTTTTTTATTCTTTAGTATAAATGAAGCTAAATTAGTAACTATATAGAAAGAAATAACAACGTGCTCGACTAAATGCATACCTGTTAATACTGTATAGCATCAAATACAATATCAGAAGTACTACACTCTTAACACGTGAACGGAAGGGAGGACATTGACTTATGCATTGCGAAATGGGCAGATGACCGCAAAAAAACACGTAATACTAATAGCATCGAACTAAAAATGTAACGCGTGGGCGTCAATGAGGCCATTGACATGTATATTTGAAATTCTCCCTCCAACATGACTGGCAACCTAAGTATCTCCACCCGAATGCATGACACCAATATAAGCCAATAACGTAGGCATATGTTATTTCCCCCTCCGATGCTGCTAGCCTCATGAAGATCCGAATCCAGGCGTGTTACCTCTATATGAGTCAATGACACGCACTACAAGTGGACCCTTTTTAATGTCGCCAAGAGTGATCACATATTTGATATGTTATGTCAGATAGGTCTGCCTAACATATTGCACTTATATAGCGATAGATCGTTAAAGTTTGTCATACTAATATATTAATATTTACTAAAAGGAATTGGAAAATAAAACATATTTTTCCACGATAATTCCACTGAAATTAGGATTTAAAATGCCCTAATCAAGTAAGTCTTCTTGTTGAATGCAAAGAAATGAAAATGGCAATTTTAATTGAAATTTTACATAAAACCATGAGAACGTGATTTAAAGCAAATTACATCGTTTTCCTCCAGAGATCATTCTTTGTACTGACGGCATTAGTACAAGCTAAACCCAAAATGAGATTGTATCAAAGATACTGTATTTATGAAACGTGTATAGCGTTTAAGTTCGATAAATGGCTTATAATTTTATATAAATATAGGTTTGTAAGTATGGTACTATTGTAACCATTCTTCTAGTTATCTCGCTTAGTTCGTTCCGGCCGTATCTGATTCAATGCTGCGTCCCTAGTGCACTATACAAAAAGCGAGCACTTTTGCGGCTGAACTTATATGTGCACCGATGGCGTTTTCATACAAGTATTTTGTTTTATGGCACTATTCAGCCTCAATAGCACTCGTCGTACACATACACGACTGCGAGTGCCGTCAATATATAACCGTGGTGTAACCGACCCAAAAACTAAAAACTGATCGTACGGACAGCTGACTCTCATCCTATTTGGGGCCTGTGGATTTAACCCATTGCTCGGGCGAAACCGTCACCTCGAAGCGTTTCAACGAACTTTTTCGCTATATCACCCCGAGATAAGTGCAAGGAATTTGGACATAACATATCCACAATCCGGTGTTGCCTTAGGCCTCGAGAGACCGACTCCTTACCACGAGGCACTAGGAATTTTCAAAACCAGTGGGGCACTCGTGCCCTCGCTCCCAAATTTAGACGGATTTCTCCATCGACCCGTTTAGTCTCGGGGTCGAAGTCGCTTGCGCAACCTCTATATATCGTGATAACGCGGCAGTCCGTTATTCTGAAATATCGCGGACCCGTGGCGTCCATTACTCGGAAATTATCACCCGGGGTCGTTTCTAATTATAGGCGACAACAGGTCGACACCTACTCCCGCGTCTAAAATAACATACCTTCCCAGACCCCTCCGGGTAACAGTCAGTTACAGCATGGCCGGTATGCCCGCTCCGTGCGCCAGAATCCTCGGCCCGACTCACCGCTCAGCTCCCATCCGGCAGCCTCATCGAAGAGGGATTAATCCCGTGAAAATCGTTTTGCGGTCAGACCTGGGGTAACACCTCGGGCGGCCCTGGACAGTTGATGTATTGGTCGGTATACCGGCCTTACTCAACTGACGAATAGTCGGGGGAGTCAAGTTACGTAATGCTTTTTAAGTCGAGGGGGTAGGTGTCGACCTATCGTCACCCACCCTTAGAAACGGCCCGATGGCCACCCAATCTTGGGTGACCTTTCGAGTATAGGACGCCACGGGTCCGCGATATTTCCGAGTCACGGAATACCGCGCTATCACGAAAGGTAGAGGTTGCGCAAGCGACTTCGAGATCAAATGGGTGGATGGAGAAATCCATCTAAATTTGGAAGCGAGGGCACGAGGATGCCCAGCTGGGTTTGAAAATTCCCAGTGCCTCTTAACTCTCGCGGGCTGAGGTAACGTTGGATTGTGGATATGTATTGTCCAAATTTCTTACGCTCATCTCGGAGCGATATAGCGATAAAGATCGTCGAAACGCTTCGGGGTGACGGGTTCACCCGAATAATGGTCTTAAATCCAAAGTTGTCATGGTATCGGAAGACTATTGTTGTCATTTTTATTAATGGTTGCTCTCCCAATTCCTCTCTAGCTTTTTTGCGATGCACTGTATCTTTTGTTTAAACTGCGCATAAGTCTCGTTTGAAAATTCCACGTGCCTCGTGTTAAGGAGTCGGACTCTAGCGGGCTGAGGTAACGTTGGATTGTGGATATGTATTGTCCAAATTCCTTACGCTCATCTTGGAACGATATAGCGATAAAGTTCGTTAAAACGCCTCGGGGTAACGGGTTCACTCGAGTAATGGTCTTAAATCCAAAGTTGTCATGGTATCGGACAGACACAAGCTGGCCGTCTTTCTTTTCCGGATTGTTCGCTATCACGTAAAAAGTTTGTTTCTCAAGTGATTTTTCAACATTTTGTGTGAGTGAAAAAAGGTGAAAATTCTTTCAGGAGATGTGTGTGATATTCGAGTGTATGTAAGTTTATCGGCACGAAAAAGTTAACTGGAATGACGTTTTTTGTCGGTTTAACAAAGGACTATAACAGTAAGTTTAACTATTTTCGAATCGTAATATTACTTGGTATGTTTAGTTAATGAGGTATGTTTAAACATAAAACAAGTAATTTTATATCGAAATATAAAATTACTGGCTAAGGCGCGAGAAACATATTTTAGTCTTCATCTAAAATAGAGATTGTTTTTATCGTAGGAAGGGATACCGTAATCCATTTTACTAATAAACACCTGAGCTGTTGGTGGCCTATAATCGGACTTAGTCAGGCATTTTTTAGCCGGTCTGTGCCTCTTGAGAGTTCTCCCATCCGGGTTTTTATGTTAGAGCATCTTACGACAATAATAATGTTCATGTTTTGTATTTTAATTACACTTTTAAAATTGTATTTTTCCAGATATTGTAGCAACTTGCAAACATCCACAAGTGCTGGGGTAAGCAACTATACTGGCATGAACATAAAAAGAAGCACACTTGAAAACATGAGACTGGCTCTTGAGGGTGGTCTTTTTCTAATTAATGTGTATGAAAATGTTTCATAACGGGAACCCCTTTCTTAATAGAGTCCTGATAGCGCCAGGCAAACTTTTTTTGTATTGGATATTACGTACCTGTCATCAAATATTTTCAAATGGCAGTCTTCAAACAAACATGAGAAAAAATTCATTCATGAAGGATCTCTGTCAATGGCGTAGCTACTATGGTGCGAGTTGGGGGAGTGTACGAGGGCCCACAGCGCTAAGGGAGCCACGGGGATTTTAATTAGACCTACACTTTGCGTGTAGGTCTAATTAAAATATTTTATGATATCTTGATTATATAAATAAATTCCAATTTGCTCAAAAACGCCACATAGATGCACCTAGCAGTATTATTTATAAAAACTCCATCTAACGGAATTTTGTAGTACAACTACAATGTGAGTAATGGCGTTTCGCGATCAGCTTCGCAGAGCGAGATAGCGCACTGCGCGCGTCGCGATCTACAGCGTCATGATATTAACTTGGGAAGGGTTTGTAGGACTGTGACACAAAAGACAAAATCAAAATGTACCGAAATAACTTCGAGTCATTTAAGTATAAAGCCAGCGAGACTGCTTAAACGTTTAATATTGATCCCCATTTTCAAAACAAAAGGTTGACAAAAATAAAAAAGCACTTTGACGAATTAGTATCCGACCACCGATATGAAACTAGGGAACAGAACTTCTGAGTCAGCTTTCAGTTCGAAAGACATTTTTATGGAATGCCAAATGGCTACAAAACATTAGATTTTTTAATTCCTAAAGAAATAATGGCAATTAGCGAAGCAGTTCAATTGCAGAAATGTATTAAGTTCAAAAGAAGTATTGCGAGGTTTTAGCACCGATTTTTTCATTTCAGTTTTTTAACGATGATCATCAAGTGTTATCTGAGCTAAACGAGGCATGGACTGTTCACCAATTATGTACAGAAATAATGACTGAATTCGGAGTTATCGAAAGATCTTTCAGCAAATGAAGTACTTGTTGTGTATCGCAATCGAAAACAACGATGTATCAAACTTGGATTTGAGTGCAGTCATTCATAGCTTCGCAAATATTAAGGCACGACGAAAATTGTGATATAAAATTTAATTATTTTTTTATATGATACGAATACTATGCTTTGATTTTTATTTGATTGCAATTTGCCTAGCTAATAATGATTAGTTCAACCATTTATATTAGAAATAACACATTTTTTATTTCATTTCCATTAGTTTGATTTGAAGAGATGGGTGACGGGAGCCCAATTTCCTCTACGTACCAGGGCCTATGACCACCTAGCCACGCCACTTTTCTCCGTACCTATGTATATACTCATTTGCGTACCTCTACCATCACATTTTATAAGGTTTATTAGTATTTATTAGCCACGCTCAATTAAATTTACGCGAGCCAGCACTGGATCGAGAGCTAAGCAATGCCCTTTCTGTATCGTGGTCTTACCGCAATGGTCGACCTATAGTACTGTTTTCTTTTTCGGTTTCTCGTTTTTCCCTCCTGGCGCGGTGACTTATGAGGATTGCACAAGCCTCAAATAGAAGCATCCTTGATACATTGCACGGTGTATCATCTCCTGGGGCTCAATTTTTGAATCTTAAAATAAAATGTCGTATAGGAGATGACGTAATTATTTTTGATTTGAGATTCAGACGATTCGAAAGTGATAGTTGTAGTTTATCTATTGCTGCGGGCGAGTCTGCCATCACATGATACTATGATGGCTGTTGCGGTCCTGTCACTCTGAAATGAGTCGCAAAGACTTTGACGAAGACGATCTACGAACCCAGCTTCGTCACCGGCAGAAACCTTTCTCAAATCACGACGCACTTGGAAAGAAGTCTCAGTGGAGCCTCTCATGCCCGGCCTGAAAAGGGATGTCGAGGAGGGGAGGGGCCCTTATTTGCATGTGCCTTCACCGTTTGAAGTGGGACTCTGTCGGTAGGGTGACAGAGCTTTGATTTGTGGATTTGTATTTTGTCGTATAAGTCATTTTACTCATTCCAGGTGAAAGAACGACAAAAGTCATTATAGCATCCAAGGGTGGCAGGTTCGCTCACAAAAATTGACAACTCACAGCTGTCTTTGGAAACATATGTTTCAAGACTTCCCTGGTAAATCACCAGTTGAACAGACATGCACAACGGCCCGAGGGCCGCCCGAAGAAATTCTCTGGCCCACTGCATAGATCACAGCTGCCTACACCTGCAGGATAAAATTATATTCAGAGTTCCCGGAGGCCTTCCAAGATAGTTCCAAGGCTACCGGATAGGAGTTAATCCATGAATTGGGCAGACCAACAAACACAAACTGGTTATCAGACCCAAACGTATGATAGTCCAGTGAAATGGTTTAGTTTATGTTTTTTGAGATGCTAAACACGAATGTGAAGTTGTCCAACAATACATTTTCGGCAAATATAAGAAATCATCAATTCTTATATTTGCACAAACTACAAACGAAAAATCACATTTTTCGAGACAGCTTTTTTTCTGGGGTTACGCGCAGCGAGAGTAAGACGGCAAAAAGTGTTACGGGACGTTTTTGGTAAGACACTTGATCGTCAGAAGTGCCTATACCCTACCCCCTGGCCCCCTCCAACTTAACCTCTTCCCTCCCCGCTTCCCAACACTTCCCCCACTTGTCCAATACGACCACACAGCGACCGCATTTTGTTTTGTTATGAGGTACACTAAGCCGAATTTACATTAACCACATTGAAAGAATGTCAGAAAAATGAAGCAATTATAGTGGTACAAAATGAAGCAATTAAAGTAGGTTGATAAAAGAAGAAAGCAATTGTAAAAGATCTTCGGTGACAACTAACTATTTTATTCGAAATGCTAAAATTAAGATCTCCCATCTTAAAGTTAAACGAGCAGCTTTTACATCAGCATTAAATTCATCGTTAATAATTTGATGACGTCGGCGCTTACTTGGTAACTGCGTAAATGTTTTATGCGCTGAAAAATGTTAACGGGTGGCAAAACATCGTTTTTGGGATGTTCTTTTCGCCATAAAAGGGATCGCATCCGGTGAGCCGAACGCCTCCGATACACGTAGATAGATAATCCAAGGGAGTAAAGTGAGATGTCGCAAAAATATAGTAAAGCCAGTTTCCCAGACATATATTAACATGGCGGTTAATCTCTTTCGTCTGAGCAATTTCGGAGAGAAACACAAGTTATCGAGGCTGGGAAAAGAGAACCGACTCGCTTTGTTTTCGACTCGACTCTTACTCGATTCGATTTGACTTCAACTCGACTTTGACTTATTCGACTTTAAATACGCATCGAGGTATCCGTCTAGATGCGAGTTGCTACCTGAAAGTCAATTAGATAAGCTAACAGGCAGTCATAATTCCAGAGATAAACCTCTATTATCGCATTAAAAACAGCACTGATGCACTGACAAAAAATATTAATGTAAGCTCCTTAAATAACAAACTTCCTAACTGCAACAATGGCCAAACAATTTATATTTGGAAAGGTTGTCTGCTTGGTCAAATCAGCAGGGGCAGCAAATTAATCGCGCTAAATATTGTTATATGATTATTAGAACCAACTCAACGAGAATTATGATCGCAAACTATGAATTCCATTATATTTTAGTAAATATTTCGTCCATTTGTTAATATCTTCAACCTGAACTTTAATTTTTATTTTGACTAGAGTTCAAATTAGCATTAGAACCAATTAGGCTTTCTCATGTCTGAGCACCTTATACAGAATTAGGGCCTGTCTCGGCGTCAAGGTCCTTATTCTAACAGTTAATACATTGATCATATCGTTATTGGACTATGGCTACTATGTCTATGTCCCCATGTTTGTATAAGAAAACTAAAGCGAGACAGTATAAAAATCTAAACGCCTGTACTAGATTTTGTTTCACTATAGCTCATCGATATCATGTCTTCCTATTTCTCAAGTGAGCATCTTTACTGAATATGAGCCAGCCTAGAAAAATCCACCTAGCCTCTTACGACATTCAAAGAACCCAAGTACCTTTAGGACCTATGGGTCTGGTGTTGCACATTCGCATCTTACAATAGCACGTAATCATCTTGCCATCGTTCCCAAGCACACTAAGTCTAGCTTCCAGGCAAGTTTCGTATGAGGAACTTATACAGAATTAGGGACTCTCTCAGGGCGAAGGTCTGTACCCTAGCAGTTAATGCATTTATCATCTTGTTATTGTACTATGGCGTGACTGTGTCTATGACTCACGTCTGCAAAGACTGTAAATATTTCAAAACGTCAGTGCTAGATTTTGTTTCACTATAACTCATCAACTCAAGCGAGCATCCTAACTAAATATGAGGCGGCATAGGAAAATCCATCTAGCCTCCTACGTCTTGAATATACTTAGAATATACTCTCTATATAAGTATTTTTAAAAATATATATTTTTTTTTACGTTATATTAAGGGCTTTTCCGTTTTATTTTTATAATTCTTTATCTTAGTTATACGTAAATTACAGGATTATTATATTTATATCTTTATAATCTTTATTATTCTTGTTTGACTATTTTATTATTACTATTGGACTTTATTAATTGACATTTTAATTTTCCACCCTTAATTTTAAGTAGTATTTAGATGTTTACCTTAGACATAATTCAATGTTTATCTTAGAACAAGCCTCGGCCTAGTTAGGTGACGATGCCACAGGACTATCCATTCATTTTCTGGTATTGACCCAACATAAAATTATTTTGTTTATAGTACTTAAGTTCTGAAATGTTATACTCACTTAATATATTTGCGTTACTACAATAAATAAATAAATAAAATTCAAAGAACCTAAGTATGTCCCCTTAGGATCTGCTGGTCAATACTTTGTACAATACAATCTTTGCTTGTTCTACTACCTCTTCGACATTCCACTATATTTGGGGTTTGTAGAAACGTTGAAAAAGCCATTGGACTAACGACGTACCACCGGCAGACAGTGCCTAGAAGACGCCTCGACGAAGCACATTTTACGGTGATATCATGAAGATGGGCCGGGGCGGTTGCAGCGTTTTGCGATGCGTAAAAATTACCCTTTCAGCGGCGGTAAGGCATCGTAAAAGATAATACTCGGCTAGACGGACATAACCATCTGGATGTACGAAGAGAGAAGAGCGGTCGTGCCAACGACTTGTCAATTATCTGGCTCTCAGTGTTGATTTTTTACAGGGCAACGTAACGGTCATTTCGAGTGACACGTAGTTACAAAAAAAATAGCCGCAGCTACTTAATTTTGCAATGGCTCGACTAGACTTCGGGATATTTCGACTCGGGTTCGACGCGGCTTCGACAAGACTTCGACTCGACACCGACTCGATTTTACTTCGAATGTGGGTCAAACAAAAAACTGATCTGTTGGCTAAGAAAGAAGACTTCAACAGTTGATCCATGATAATTTCAAGGCATATGAAAAGCCCAAAAAGCCAACAAATTAAAAGAATAGAAAAGACAACAGACGCAGCAATACTGGCAGAAAAGTAGCAAATGAGCTAATAAAAAAGCACGCCCAATTCCATCTAAAAACGTTCAAGCTACTAAAACCAATCCGGAACCAGAACTGCATACTTAAAGGGACTTTTTAATTGATAGAGAAAATGTCCTATAGAGATGGCGTACTTTTCTATTGCTTTTCCACTGAGATTCGAACATAATGCGAAAGGGAAAGATATATGATATCATCTATTATACATTTTATCTATTGATTTAAAAATCACCTATAAGGACCCCTTACTGGTGACTGTACAGTGGGTGACCATATTAATATCACTGCACTGTGAGTGCCACTGTGAGTGCACTGTGAGTGCATACAGTGATGGCCCTCACAATGCACTCACAGTGACACTCACAGTGGCGCCACTCACAGTGCAGTGATATTAATATGATCACCCACTGTACAGACATCAGTGAGGAGTCCTGAGGGGTGATTTTTAAATCGATAGAGAAAATGTATAGGAAATGTTATCATATATCTTTCCCTTTCGCATTATGACGCCATCTCTATCAATTAAAAAGTCAAGTCCCTGTAAGTGTAGGAGTTTAATGTTTTTGTATTGTGCAAATTAGCACTAAAATTCAAAGTGTCCCTATTAATAAAACCACCTACTCTATGTTGAATAAGCATCTACATCGGATAGGATTATCTGAGACCGATCTGTGCACATTTTGCCTTGAAGCGGAGATATTATTCCACTTTCTAAGTGAGTGTGGATCGCTAACCCAATTTAGGAACCGACACTTGAAAATACAAGTTATGAATCAAGTCAGAAGGGAGAAATGGTTCTATCATAAAAACTGGTGTTTGTTGAGAGCTTAGGTCTGTGTGACAAACTATAAACAAACGGTGGTACAAAAGATATGTGAAGGTCGCAGTGTGCTTCAGCTCAGAAGGCTGGACTCCAATGTATCTATCTAATCTAATCTAGGATGGATCTCATCGATACGGATAACAAGTATCTTCTTCATTCTCTAAAATCAACAATCGTACGGACACGGACTTCCGCGAATCGATGAGAAAATTCCTTACTTGTCACATTGAGAATTTAGACAGAGTAGCGCCCGTATTTTCAAACCGGGCCGACGCGGATGGAGGCGACTGAAGGCTGGAGCAACGCTCAATTGCACGGAAGAGAAACACGATTGCCAATCCGCCGGCAAAAGATTTAATAAAAGTAATTGCAGAAATACCCCGGATAGGAAGGCGCTGCTGGTGCGCACAGAAAGGAATCTTATTAACTTTCTGCACCACGCCCGGGGTTCACCCGCCGGAGATACCTTTTGACAGCCGTACTTACGGTATTAGGCGAGAAATATCACCCTTCTAACTACTGAAGCTAAGACTGGAAAATAATACTTTCCAATCACCCTGAAGGTATACAAAAAAAAATGTTTCATACTACAGATTTGTATAGGCATAAAAATCTAACAATTACCCTTATCATTATTATTAATAATAATAATAATATTTTATTAAAGAAAAAATATATAAATTATAGAAAAAAATCATGCACCTTACAATTATTAATAAAAAAATCATTAAATAACATAAAAAATAGGTTGTATGATTTATCTACAAACACTGTAAATAATATATATTTTCAATCAAAAAGCCTGATATTAAGAAATCACCTCACCGAGAAGATGACAATTTTTTTTATAATAATAATATAAGAATAATTCCAATAATACATAGTTATAATTTAAAAGAGCATTCAAAAAGAGATGTTTTAAAATCGAGTAAAGTTAGTGCCCGAAAAGCTGCTACCAGTTGATTCCACATAATCGCTGAACCACAAGGGAAACTTGCCTGCTAGGCTTCGCGTGCTTGGGAACGATATCAAAATGACTACGTGCTCTTGTAAGGCATTCATGCGCATCACCAGACAAGGAGATCCTAAATGTACATACATAGGTTCTTTGAATCTAAGTATATTCAAGATATAGGAGACTAAGTGGATTATCTTATGCATATATAGTTAAGATGCTGGCTTGAGAAATAGGAATACATGATGTTGATGAGTGAATCAAAATCTAGCACAGGCGTTTTGATATATTTACAGTCTCCGTTCAGTTTTCTTATACAAACATGAGTCATAAACACAGTCGCCATAGTACCATAATGAGATGATAAATGCATTACTGCTACGATACGGACCTTCCCCCCGAGACTGTTCCTAATAATTCTGAATAATGTCCTCAAACGGCACTTAGGTTCTTTGAATGCAAGTACATTGAAGACATAAGAGGCTAGGTCCTACGCCGCCTCATATTTAGTAAATATGACTCGATGTAGTATTTAGTAAATATGAGTTTCACTATAATCGATGAGCTATAGTGAAACAACATCTAGCACAAGTGTTTAGATTTTTTTAAAGTCTCGCCTCAGTTTTCTTATTCAAACATAGGCCATAGACGTAGTCGCCGTAGTTCAATAACGAGATGACAAATGCATTAACTGCTAGGATTCGGACCTGACGCTGAGAGAGTCCCAAATTCTGTATAAGGTCCTCAGACAAGAAAAACCCCAATTGATGATTTTGCTAATTTGTATCTTGAAATTGAATATTTTAGTAAAATTAAAAACTAAAGTTCCGCTAAAATCCAGAGCTGACAATCTTAATTCTCGCTGAGTTGGTTCTAATAATAATATACAAGGTTTAGTGGGATTCATTTGTAGTCCCTGCTGATTTGACCAAGCAAACAACCTCTCTAAATATAAATTGATGTTGCTGAAATAAGAACCAGTATCACAAGGATCAGTATGATGCATTAGGTGGGCATCATTCGCATATACGTGGTAATCCAGCGTGTCGTAGCGTCTTTACTAAATTATGTCTTTGTTTGGAAATTATTGCAGGGAGGGAGATCGTTATTTAATGAGCTCACATCAATATTTTTTTTCCGGTGCATCTGTGCCGTTTCTAAATACGATAATAGAGGGTTGATCTCTGAAAATATGGCTGACAGTTTATCTAACTGACTTTCAGGAAGAAGCTCTTACCTG
>JAOPUG010000376.1:12513551-12523673 GCA_027564375.1 Micropterix facetella | reverse complement strand
TTGCTTAGGGCAACAGCAAATCGCACAATGACGAAACGAAAAGATTGAAATGTCAAACCCAATGTCAATTGAAATGTCAAACCCAATGTCTTTTAGTACATAGTTTATCGAAAATTCAAACATCGAAAAAACGATTCCTTTACCCGCTAATAGCAGGCAAGCCATTATTCTGGCAGGACAACGTCTGCCGGGTCCGCTAGTATATATAACGCCCAGTCAGAGTATAGAATACTAGTAGGTACACAATAGTATAAAAGTAACAGCATACAAATTACAATTATATTAAATGACCACAATATTATTACCAGATATTTGTAATGTCTTTCTGAGGTTCTACTGAAAAACAACACGGTGTTACAGAGAGAAAAGCTAAACATATAGAGTTATGTCACATCATATGCTGAATTAGCCTATTGTACAGAGTTACTCATGTTATTACTCATAATGAAACGCAACTCTCACACGAGGTCCTGCTGATAGAATATATCTATATCGAATGCCGTGTCGTTTAAGAGAGTCATTACTCATCCCACCGGCTGCATTGATGATAAACTGGTTCTACTGTGAGTTCAGAAACGATGGAATCTTTGTCGCTTAAAGTTATCGGGAACGTATAGGCAAACCATTTTTAAAATATCAAGATTCGAGAAAGGATTAGCTTATGGAAATGAGTTATGAGTAACACACTTCTTCTGAGATCTAGACTGTTGAAGTTCAACATTCCCAGATGAACGCAGTTGGGTTGAGCCATAGAGAGTATTCATGTTCCCTCGTGTAGAATAAATTCAATAATATTTTCAATTTTCAGGTTTTTATTTACGAGTTACACGTCTTCTATGTATCGTTTACACAATCTAGAAAGTCAAAAAGGTCCTCACGCACTTAAAAATGAATAGATCTCAACGCTTATCCAAAATGAAAACTATTTCATCAATAAGTTTTATTTTTCGAGGACAATACTGATTACGTGTAGGGCCAATACTGATTTTCAGTGTCAAACCCAATTGCAGAGATGCCATACAAACGGACGACTGAGAAATCACATTTTCGGAGAAGGGATAAAGGGGAAGTGGGGAAGTTGGAAGTAGGATGTGGGAGGTATATGTGACGACAATCATTATACATACTTTCTAAATGAATAAAATTTTGAATAAAGAGGATTTTGAAACAATTGTCGGAATCAGAATATGTGCAAAACCGGAGTAGGATGTACTAGTACGTTTTATGTTTTATAAAATTTTATTGATGTAACGACATAGATAGAAGGTGAATACATTTCCGTTGTAGTATAATGCCTTACATACTAATTTACTATCTATAATGTAACTACAATACGAATGTTATTATTTATGCTCTATAAGAAGTAATTAATTACTGAATAAAACAAAACAAGCAAAGTATCAACACAAATGTTAATATTGAGTTAAATATATAAATTGTATAAAAGGAAAAGATAAGACAATAAATAGGTGAATAGTCAAATAATAAATGTAGATATATAGATAAATACATATAAATTTTATAACAATAAATAAATAGTATAATAAGTATAATATTGAAATTATGTTCTCAAAAGATATCCAGTTATTTTTTTATGTGTTCTTTTTAATCATGCATTTATATTTATGTTTCTCTCTAACAGGTACTTTTTGATGATCAGTAATGTGTTATTAAATATATCATTACTATTGCAGTTTTTATCGAAGGCGCAACCCATCCTACTTATAGGTTTATTGTACGAGGTATTATTAGAATGCAAGACATTGGCAAATATATTATTTTTCTCGAATGCCTCTGGGGAATGTCGCTCTTATGTAATACTAGTTGTCTCTCCCTCCTTCTCTTCTTTCTCTCAGAATAAACAGCTATTTAAAATAGCTTTGGGGTTAATAAAACAAACGAATAAAACTTAAGAGCAGTCTCTTTACGAAGACCGTTCCAGCAAGACGTCCTCTGTAAGACCTTTCCAGCAATAAGCGAGCAACATTGTTTCAACCACTATTCTCGCCCTTTCTATAATCAATCTCGATGAGAGCCGATCTTCACTCTCATTCTGTTGTAAATAGGTAGATCCCAGTGTGTACGTATATCGAATTTGTAGAGTGTGGAGTATGGAGGGGCAAGGCGCGGGCACAGCGGAGGCAGTGGGTCGGCCGCACTATCAGTCGCCATCAGAAGCTCGCCTGCTGTTGCTAAGTGTGATTTGTGCCGGCTACACGCTGTGACTCACTGATTGGCTGCCAGGGGTCGAAGAAAAAACAGGGTTCAAGAACAGTTCCATCTTGAGTTTGTAGGTGTTTGTTAACGAATACATTAAGAAGCAACTTTTATCAGACTACTGCAGATTCTACACGAATATTCTCAATAAACACAATATAAACTGACAAACATAATCTGCCGCCTAATAAATGAATTACTGAAGTAATTTGACGGGAAAATGTTGACATAAGTTGACATTACATTATGGAATATATTTAGAGAGAAATCAAATTAAATATGTATGTTATAAACACGCAAGGGTATGCCTCAAAAGAGTAACAAACAATAATTTCCAAAACATTCAGAATAATCATTTGAGATAAACGAGCTTCTATATTATACTGTGAATCAAGCAGAACGATGAATTCACCTTAAGTAGTGCGCAATATTACGGTATTCAAAAAGAGAATGATCCAGTCTAATTTATAGG
Source organism: Micropterix facetella (assembly GCA_027564375.1). Taxonomy (NCBI): domain Eukaryota; kingdom Metazoa; phylum Arthropoda; class Insecta; order Lepidoptera; family Micropterigidae; genus Micropterix; species Micropterix facetella. The sequence continues at coordinate 12,520,984 of JAOPUG010000376.1, read as the reverse complement.
TTATTCTATGTCTATATTTCATATTCCTCTTTTCATATATTTAATGACATTATTATTTTAATTTGAGATTGTATGATGGTATGGATATGTGTCGCTTTTATTAAAATTAATATTATTACTGGAACTACTACAGCCCTGTGACATGCCGTGGGGGTAGTATTAGCATTCTTACAAATGGTTATGCTATAAATTATATATGGATAGTTTGACGAAAATCCATAGTACGTTTATTGCGGAGTTCTTTATGATGCTGATTTTTTTGTGACGTTTTGCCAAAAACAGGAGATTTCCAACTTCTTAGAGCGAATTTCCCAAACTATTTTTACCCTGGTCCGGTTAATATTATGCTTCCCCTTCGTGACCTAGGGTCTGTTTTATCGTAGGTAATACTAATCACCATCGAAATAAACACACCCTTTACGGTCCGGTTAGGTCATACTGAGCAAGCGGATCACGGAGAGGAACGGCGCGGGTGGGGCGCGGGGCGAGTAAAACAAAAACCGCGGGACGGTTTATCACTTGTCTTATCGGATAACTGCCGCAGAGCGGTCATCCCTGCGACGCCCCACCCAGAAAGTCAAGTCAATGGGCCCGACTCACATGCAGCACCACTAAAGGGCAATTGCCCAGTCCGTCGACTGACTCACGCCGTTCACTCGTCAGTACAGCGGTGTTTGCGCTGACGAAAACATCGCGTCTCTCTCGCCGCCCGAACGACGTGCCACGCCACTTGATAACTTGAAACGACGAGGAGACAGTGTTGCGACCCGATATTTTATTTTCGTGGCCCGGTGCCGGGTTGCGACCCACCATATGGAAAACGCTGTCTTAAAGAGTGTATCATCTTATTGGCGCTGTGATATCATTTTGACTCATTTTTACCTATATTTGTATTTCTCATAAGATATAATACATTATTAAATGAATTGTAAACCTTTACATAGATTTGTGTATATTATAAATAGTTAAAACATTGGTAATCATGCCTTTTGCTTGTATTTTGCGATGTGATTTTTAGATTTCTTTAAACCAATCTCTTTGAGTAATATTGGTTAATTATGAATTTCGTTTGACGACATCAAGTTTTTTAAAAGAGCATTTTTATGTAAAAACAAACTCGTACATAACAAGGTATTATATTTGTAAAGCTTTAGCAAAGGATTGGAATAGCTACGATTCATGATCTTGTTCTTCTTTATTCCGTTCTCATCTACGAAGGTTGGATAGCATCTTAGCTACTACAATCTCGACTTTAGATGCAGGCTGTCCGAAACAAACAAATCTACTCTTTCTAAACCAAAAGAGATGTCTCAAATTCTTCAGTCAAATATATCTTCCTAAGTCTCTTCGGTTTGGTATTTTAAACCCTTATCCTTGGTTTGAATACTTGCTAAATCATCCAAATTATTCTCATTTCAGCCGTTCGTTCGTCGTGAACTATTTCAATTCTTTCTCTATTCATTAGTGTTCCGATTCCTTTTGAACTTTGTAATTTCACAGAATATTCAGAATCCTTCGGTATACCTAGTAATTAAATAAAATTAATTAGTTACTATTACATTTACAATAACTCGTCGGTTTCTATGTATACTCTGCTATCTCCAAAAATATAATTATCCAGAAAGAGCGTTCACACGAAAAATCTGCACAAATTGTATTATAACGTGCCTTTAGTTACTAAACTTGGTTTGGTTATTTCTATTAAAACATAACATGTATTAAAGAATACGTTTTAGTATTTTTATATTATCTTCCAATATATTCTAATTAGCGGCATATACGCGGTTTTCTGTATGCGCTAAATGCCACATAGCGTAGTTTACGTTAGTGGATACTATTCAAATTTTCTGATATTACAATTCTATTAATACCAGAGAACTTTTGTTTCAAAATTATATCGCCCATTGAATAATGTAAATACTTTAAGGATTTTTTTAGCATAAAAGAAAGATTGAAATAAGGCAAACTGAAAAGTGATTCCGTCATTCTCTAGGGACAGCGGACACACTGCTATGAATTACAGTGGTGTGTACTCATTGCGATTTAAAAAGTGTCATTATTTTTCCATTTATTCATATGAAAAAATCTCTATATTTTTAAGAATTTAAATTTGATTTTGGCAGGATGATAGAGAGACCGGCGAGTCAAACTTCCATTGGTAATGGTACACCATTGGTACTATTGGCACCATTGCACTATTGGTGCCAAAATATAGACGGTTGGTAAAACAACTTTGGATTTAAGACCATTATCCGGCGAACCCGTCACCCCGAGGTGTTTCTACGAACTTTATCGCTATATCGCCCCGAGATGAGCGTAAGGAATGTGGACAATACACATCCCCAATACAGCGTTGCCTAAAGTCACGAGAGTCCGACTCCTGACCACGAGGTACTGGGAATTTTCAAATCCAGTTGGACATCCTCGTGCCCTCGCTCCCAAATTTAAACGGATTTCTCCATCCACCCGTTTGGACTCAAGCTAGAAGTCGTTTGCGCAACCTCTATTTGTCGTTCTAACGTGGCATTCCGTGACTCAAAAATATTGCGGACCCGTCATCGGGTTGTGATTAAGAGTCGGAGACGACAGGTCGACACCTACCCCCGCGCCTTAAGAAGCATTACGCAACTAGACTTCCCCGATTATTCGTCCGTTTAGCAGGGCCGGTAAACCGACCAATACATCAACCGTCCTTGACCGCCCGAGGTGTTACCCCAGATCCGACCGCAAAGCAGGTTTCACCGGATTAGTCCCTTTTCAGGGAGGCTGCCGGATGGAAGCTATGCCGTGAGTCGGGCCGACCGAGTGTACAGGATGGTCATATCGCCCGAGCTGCACAATAATGCACATGCCTCATTGAGGCCAAGTTGGGTTGATACAAACAGTCCAAACACTTGAAATGGTAGATAGCGGTGTATAAGTAGGGATCGTCAAACTGTAATATTTTAATTAGAAGTATTTCCATTGTTCGCTACTGTTTGGAAAATTTAGTCCAAGTCGTACCTCAATGTTAATTTTTTTCTTAATTCTCAGCAACCACGGGTTAACGATCGCTCGTCGGTTATTCCTCTCGCCAGCTATCTACCTTTCCAGCGTTATTTTGGATTTTTAATGAGAATCGTTTCGACCACAGAGCAGGCTTCGTCTGCGCTGCGCGTCACCCCGCTCCGCGTATGCATTTGAAAAATTTCCAACGGCTCTGTTTTTGCCGCCTTCGGCGACTAGGGACTAAGAAGACATCGTTAATCGACTCGCATATCTTCTCTGAGTAGCTGGTGCTTTCATTAGCTCCCAATAGCGGCTTAGCAGAAACGCATCAGAGGAGGAAGGGCTTCTTTGCTAGGGGCAAGGGGCAATTACCCCGCTTGTCTTTCGTTACAAGTGGCTTGTTTATATGTATAAAAAATCTGGCTGATACACGAGTTCATATACTGTCCCAAAATTCTTCTTGATGTAGCGGCATACAATGTGCCGTTTTTCTAGGTATTGGCTATAATAACTAGCATTTAATTTTCTTACTCTTTTTTCTTTATTGATTTACCTGATTTTTTATCAGCTTTATTAATCGCAAGTTCCGGTTTTATTTTATTTTTTTTCATTTTCTACCCAACATTATAACATTTGAATTATTAAACTCGTAAACTAGGTACTAAAGATAATAAGTAATTACTTGAAAATAAAATTATAGTCATTATCCTCAGAATCCAAAGGAAGTTTTGTTTTTATTCTAGCATTAATAATAATCGAGTTATGAAGTATAACATTATCAGATTATATTATTTTTTATCCAAAACCCACTGAATATGTCGAAAAGTTACTACAGGCAATGCCCTCAGAATTCGAAATCACATTTATTTATTTGACTAGGACCAGAATTAATGGATTTACGATTTTGAAACAATATGGTGGATATCTCTTATTGGCTTTGGAAATTTCGGCATTAAGATGATCTATATTTGTACGTCATTTGGTCCTTATTGGTATCGTTTCAGAGATACAGTGTGTTCAGGCACATAGAAACGCAGACACATGCAAGGATAGATATTTTCCAGAAATACCTTTTTTTGATTCCAGGATCTACCTAAATTTTTTTCAAAGTCAAATTCTAAATTTTGCTCGAAAATAAGACTTTATTTATTTATTTCGTGTATGTAACACGATGTAGTTTTTGAAAAGTAGAAATAGTCGTACAATTTAAGAAAAAGTCGTATTTCGCCACTTCTTCTGTCGCTCAGGGTTCCGCAGAAATCGTGCAGTTTTTGTAGATGTTGCACAGGTAAGGACGCTTTCTAATAATCCAACATTCTCCACCAATCGACGTCACTTGTCAATGCAAGGGCTAAACCGCACACTACTCTTACACATACGTGGCGTAATTACATGGCCAAGGCCATTCGATTCTCCGTTTCTCAATTCATAACAAATGGCGAATAAACAAAGATCGACAGACATACATAGAGGCAACTATTACATTTTATAATATTTACAAATATTTCAGATATTGACTGATTTGATTGTACATTCAAGGATATTAGTGTAAATGGCGAGAGGACAATAATTTCCGAAATGCAGATAATACTGTCTTACTACCAGATCACAATGACGATGTAAGTCCATAGCCGCGTTGAAACACTGTTTCCCGTGAGATCACCAAAGTTAAGAAGCATCGGGCTTGGTCAGTACTTGGATGGGTGACCGCCTGAGTACTGCCACCTGATGTTATATAAGCCGGCTGCCTGTAAGATATTGCAGATAGACATCAAAGTGGGCTGTTACCATAAGGGGTATAAATAAAAAATAAATAAATAACATAATAAATGTGCAGGCTCTACTCAACGGGGTTAATATTGTTTGCAAAAATAACAGTAAAACCAACCATATGATTATGTAAAAAGAGAGAGGAAAAACTATGGCCGCTTATTTCTTGGCAATGTGCATTTGGAATAGGTTAAACATTATAAATAAACTGGGATGCTACCTAAATGAGCAATGAGACTGCAGTCAGGAAGTAAAAAATCACATTGGACTCGCTCGACCTGGCTTCTTCAAGATTAAGAAGTTTCTCTGCAGCTATAACTTATAATTGCACCCCTCATAATACGAATAGCAAGTTGGTAAGTCTTCTCTACCCTCATCTAACGTATGCAAGGTTGAAACCTCACTCAGACTCCGTGTAAGGAACTGGAATACTGCGAAAGGTGGGTTGAAGAATAATGCTCCGCATTCTATGCATGGACAGTGTCGAATGTTAAAGTGATGAATCGAATGAGGGAGTTATGTAAGATAGCTATTCGGATCGTCAATTTTTGATATAACACGGCACTATAAGAAGATGTAGGCTGGTTTCGGGATGCCGTCGCCTACTGAACACATAAATGGAATTATGTAAGTTGCACGAATCTGTTTTGATTTCGAGACGTTGGAATTGTTGTCGTCTACTGGACACAGAAATAAATTACGTCAAACATTTGAACGCCGTCACGATTGGTGTTCTACTGGACATGGTTTCGTAGACAACTTCTTCTTCTTCTTCTTCTTTAAGTGCCTCTCCATTACTGGAGATTGGCTCTGCAAAATTTTGTCTGTCCTGCGTCATCCAAGGCCTAGGCGACTGTAGGTCAGGCGTAGACAACTACCGAACCACAAATTTGTCTAATTTCCTGTCGTCTCGGGGTGCGCTACTGGAGATGGCAATGTAATACGCTACCGACGCGTATACACTGAGAATATATACGTACGTAAGCTCCTAAAATAAAGTTCTCCCTAACTTGCAATAATGCCCAAATTTAATAACACGGTGTCATAAAAATACTACGCCATGCTTTATAATGTATGAAGCATAATGGTGTAAGACCATTGCCGGCATGCTAAACTTCTTTACCGGTTTTGAGTTCCTGGCAGACAGTGGAAAACACACTGCATGTCTGGAGTAGCCTGACTGCCAAAACCCCAAAAGCTTGTTGTCTTGCTGGAATGTAGCCGTGTCCTTATCGATTTTATAAGAAGTCATTACTAACAAATTTGAGAGTACCTACCGTCTGAACTAACCGTTGCATATCGACGTATAGGAAGCACGTACGATACACGTCTTTTCTGGACTACTGATGACGACTCAGACATTTTGCCCTGCAGTGGCATCATTAATACTAGAGTTTCCACATTGTAGTGCGTTGGAATCCAGTGCAATCGTGTCACTATTATAACATTAGGCATAATGGCGTAACCTAAATCGAAAATTTCACGATATCTGGATTTTTTAAATAAACATGGCGTTATATACAGATTTACGAGTGCAACCCGATTAGTCTAGCATTTTGCGTTTCACCTACTCGTAAAAAAAATTTCTTCGTGTGATCCAAGCGATGCAAAATGTCGGTATTCAAGAAATACATTTAGACACGATGTATAAAATCTTATCTCTGAACCCTTTAAATGAAACATCGTTCGTGATTGTAAAAAAAATCAGGTTTACCTGAGTCAATGTTAACGAAATGAGTATCTGCTCTCGCCTCCGGCATTTTGTGATTGAGAATTGAAAGAAGTTGTTAATCGATTTGCCTTCCGACCGATTGAGCGCGGCCGCACCGACCGATTCGACTTCGACAAGGAATCTACTAATCCAGGTCGACTTCCAATCGTTCATTTATCAATGAATGATTTACGCATATCGTGGGTCTTAATTATTAACGACTATAAATGGATGCGATTACAAAAGATCGAAGTAAGTCTCCCATTCGTGCTTATTTATTTGTCCATTTACATTGGAAAAGCCATCAGCTGATTCCAGTTTGTTTATTCGTTTGAGAAATGTAGTCGTTTGAGAAATGTAGGACGTTTGAGAAATCGTTTGAGAAATTCGTTTGAGAAATGTTTATTCGTTTTTTTTGGATATCAGATTTCCAGGTTGACTTGCTAGGTAAGTAGTTATAAAAATTGAAAAATATCTGAATTACCCTTTCAAATTTTACTTATTGTGACATTCGCCATCATTTTATATTATACAAGAATATAGCATTACAAGCACCCACATAATTTTATGTCCAACAATCAGATAACATATTTAGACAATGACTGCTCAATATACTAGAAAATAATACTTGGTTATGATCATAACATATAGATGTACTTAACATATAGGGTGCGAGGGACCTACTGATACTAGGGAAAGACGCCATATTTATTTACATAATATTTTTCATATTTATATTTGAAAATTTCAGATAATATTGCAAATTTATATTATTAAAAAATATCAGCAGAACTCATTGTGCGATATAACCACCTTTGGCCTATTCGCTGCTATTCTTCGCGAAAACATGCCTTGAGCTCATCGATTTATTATATTATATTCTAATGCAGGTATGGGCAACCTTTGACATGTTGAGGGCCAAAGTTTAGCGTGCAAATACGTTCGCGGGCCGCGTTTAAAAGTA
>JAOPUG010000376.1:12373801-12384793 GCA_027564375.1 Micropterix facetella | reverse complement strand
AGGACATATATTTATTACATCCTTGAAATATGGGATATGGAATACTGTGGTCATTTTAGAGCCGAGCCAGACGAAGAAAGAGTAGGTCTTTCATAAATGCTCATTTTGCAGATATTTCTTAGCAGCGATCTTAACTGCTAGCAAAACTGACGATTGACATTTTTGCGTTGAATAAGAATATTCCATAATAAGAGGAAACAAGGTCAAAACCAAGCAATCGATGAAAAATTTAAGAAGATGTCATCATTTTCGACTCTTTCTATTTCTGTTACACTACAAAATTTTGAAGTCACAATCGAGAGCGCTATTGGAACATGACTGTGACAGAAACCTAAAAGATTTTTTTAATTTTGTGAAAGTTTAGACGTATCAAAACAGTTCATTTTAAATGGACACATCCATCTTGCTTTCTTTTACTCTGGCGGCTGGTAGAAATGCCTCGGGATTGAATACCTCCCGGCAGACATGTGTGTTGGGAAATCGATTACATTCAAGATGACTTGTCCGACTTTAATCTATGTCCACTTGAGCACAAAATGCTCGCAGAGCGACTGTCAAATCAAGACAGTTTAGAGAGGGCGGAAATCGAAAATCGATCAATGCTCTGCTTATAATAATCGAAATCATATTCGAGATTTTATCGTGGGCTACTCACGAGTGAAATAAGATTTAATATTTTACGGATTTTTATATGATTGTCGAAACGTATCAAAGTAAGGTTTTAAACATGTAAAATGTTGGTTATTACAAAAGTTTACTCTGTGGTGTTATAGATCCTTGAATATGTCAAAGTTTTCTATTCTATATCCAAAGTACAACAAGGCAAGATTTGTTGAAAAATAAACGTCCTGAGACGATTCGTCAATCGCTTTCCCTTAGGTTGCATCGCATTGGTGGCCAAAACTAAAATCCCCAAGAAACAGAGGCTATCTTGGCATGGATAAGTAAAGCAACAACTGAAACAACTCTGTACTAATACAACAACTTTCAAAATTTGTAAATTTTAAATCAAAATAGGTAAGTATTGTTGGGGTATCGTGATTGATGGTGGTTATGGAGATGGAAGGAAGGGATATTTTTTGCAAAACCCGGAATATTGAGCCTTTCTTGCATGTTCAAGATAGAGGTTTTTTATATAATAATCGTCATATTTTCTTTGTAATAACGCAGTCTACGCGTATTCAACGCGACGAGGTGGCGCACCTAGCCTGGTGTTATGCTTTTAAGAAGTCAAAGAACCGAATATATGATTGGGGTACATCTATGCCACGTTTGGGCTAAAACAGGCCAATAACTCAGACGCCAGGTCTGATGACACAGTTTAATAGGAAGGATTTGGTTGGCAATCCATATTCATTTAATGGTCAAGCCAAAAAATAAAACAGTCTACAAATATTTGATTTTAAATAAGTGTATGCTAAAATTCAGCAGAATCGGACCAGCAGTTTAGGCTAATCCATCCAGCTAGACATAGGGAATGACAGACAGACAGACATATAATTTTTAGTGGAAGATAAGCCCGTTCATAACGGTCTGATTGCTATGAATGAATTTGGATTCTGTTTTGAGTTTATTGACCGATCCAAAATAGTTTAAAGAATCCTTTTCGAAGTATAGTGACCGAAAAATCGATCGCTCAGTAATAAAATCGCCGGTGACAGTACAACCAATCACAATGTCTGTTTCTAGAATCGCATCCGCACCCAGGTATATGCATTTTCGGGACCCGTTGCGCTTGACACAGATAAAAATTAGCTACCATGCCTTCGTCCTAGCTTGTCGGGTGTTTGTCGAAACCACTGATTATATAAAAACGTCAGCGCGGTGCGGAGCGATTGACTCTAGCTATCTGACTGGCTACCTCGGGGCGTTGGACTTAAACAGGTAGCCCAGCCAATTATGTGACCTAGCGTTGCAAGTCAGGATTTTGGAATTGTCGCTGTCAAGTGCTCATACGTTTTAATCGCTTTATTTATAAGTTTGCAACGTTAATAAAGCCTGCAACGAAACGTCGCGGCGGCATATATTCGTATATATCATATATTTCTCTTTCATACTCCTAATACCTTAAAGAGGTATATCGGTGCTAGAAAGAGAACGTGTTTTTTTTTCATTATCAGAATTTTGCCAGCTGTGGAATTTGGGTCGGTAGAGTATATGATTTCATGCCTTTTAAATGCTAAAAACGTCGACCTTCAATAATAATAATGCAGACGAAGCTATAAAACAGAATATTTTAACCTCTTTCAAGCAACCATACGCGACATTATAATAGAAAGAAATTTATCCGTATATAATTAAATAATTTAACACACTAATGAATAAGACCTTTCCATGTGAAAAAGCGATGCTACAGTTATAACTTTTGTCTTGATTCATGTACTTAAAAATCGAAATTCAGGTGCCGAAAAAAATACTCACCCTGTTTATTATATAGGATAAACCACTTTGTTGGATTTTTGGGTCCTCAAAAAATATACCTAAATTCACTTAAATTACTGAATCGAAATATTGTATGATCATGAAACTTTTCCTGTTACTACTTTAGTACGGGGAGGTGAAAAGAACTCACATGAAAATAAACAGCATCAATGAAATTAGCCATTATGATGTCAACGCCTATGCTTTACATAATATTATTAAAATAAGAGAAAAGAAATAAAATCTGATAATACTCAACTCCGGAAATGAATACATGGGTGCCTTCGTTTCCTTCTTTCTTATTTTCATTGAAAATGATATCAGACCTTTATTTTAATATCACAATATTATCCTATTAATCTAGTATTAGTTTTGTATGTAGTGTATTGCTGAGTCTTGGTGAAAGATAGTCATAATGTAATCAAGTTATATAATAATCTATGTACTGGTAATAACTAGGTATTTTATTGTCGCAGGCAATGGGCCTTATTCCTGCGGCAGACCCATACGACTGCATCTTTTTTTACATCATGCTTAACGTCATTTCCTTCTTATTTTGACTTTTCACTCAGGAATTGTGTCTAAATGATGTCACTTCGCAGGCGTGCTGCATTTTCGTCTATGTGCCGCTGCTACTGGAATACGCCACAATACCTATTTATCGTACTTATACAATATACATCAACGTTTGTTGTTGGCATTTTAAAATAAAACCTTAACAATATCATCTGAATAATTAAGTATCTATCATCTGTATAACTTTTCTTCTGGGGAAAATTTCGTCAATCGATATTCGATTACATGTTTTTATTGGCTGTTTTCACATCCCTATTTGAGGTTTTGGGGTAGGCGGCATGTCATCAGATTTTGATTCGTCCGCTCGCCTTGTTCAATGCAATTTAAGTATCATTCGTGCAGCAGATCTAGCGCCCTCAATCATGGGTTTTTTAGATATCACCAAGTATGAAGGTCGTCAAATGATGGATAAAGCGAAAGTTTAACGTGTCTTGTGTTGTTTGACCTTGCCACAATTGCGCTGCGAATAAGAATGTTAATTCATGGTTTTGCATGAAATATTAGGGAGAGGAAATTCCAAACAAAAAATCAAAATAAAAAATGTAATTAAAATGTTGCAACTATTCGTATTAAAGTTTTATTTATTAATCTTCTATATCTTATGAGAAATACGTGGAAACATATGGATAAATACGAGCCAAAATGAATTTATGATTGTAAAATATGATTTTTAAAATAACATATCACTGGGTCAAATTCTAAATCTTTAAGTTATTATAAAAAAATCTAATATTGAATATTACCGTCTGTGATTTCGATAGTTAGTCTTTTATGCCTAGACAAATTTATAAGGTAGTGAGGTTTGAAAAATATTCTGTTCTTATACCTTACAAAATAAAATTAATTGAAGGAAACTGCGTTGCTATACAATTGTACTAACACGATTTCTTTGAAATCTGTTAATCCAGAATAAAAAATGACTATTGAACGTTTTAGCCACTAAATATCTATGTCTCAAACGAAACACTGTCAAAATCAGTTTTTTATACCAATAAGTTTTAGTCTATAAAAGTTCATATTTTTACACATTTTGATGAAATTACGAATATGTAAACATAATTAACGGTCGTTAGTCCGGAGTCCACCGCACACCCCCCAGAAGTGTAAAAATAGTATGATGGGCCCGACCTTGGCCGGTGAATTCCATGGCAGCTCCGTTTGTACTTACTTACTTAATTTTGAGTATTTTATTCCATTCAAGACATAATAATTTTATAGACATTGAAATTAAATTTCGATACATGTGCTAGGTTCTAAAGACACTGCGGGAACTTTTAAAGTTAATTAAGTCTTATTGTGGCTTTTGCACTTTATTTTTGCAGATAATTTTGATACCGTAATATAAATACCAGAAATAGCAATACGTTTTAGTTCCCAAGTTCTGATTAAAAAAGGTCGGAACAAGTTTTCTGGGAAATATTTCTACAACAGAATTCCACAGGAAATTTGAGAGTTTCCAGTAAAACAACGTATGCATCGCATTAAAGGCCTATTTTGTTGAAAATCATAATATAATATTAACGACTAATATTTCAATATTAAGATGTCTGCTGTTAGTATACCGTACCAATTTTTCAGATTCTCTCGGTATGTATATAAAATATCAACGAAACCTAAAGGTCCTACCGATTTTCGGTTCTATTTTTAATCTATTCTACCTCATGTGTCATATACTCTACTGGACAATCCACAGAAATTAAAAAAAATTATCTTGACACTAAAGTAGTAATAAATTGACTATAAAATAAACAAAAAAGTGGCGTTGGTTTTCTTTGGCGGTTTTGAAAGGGGAGAAACTCAGAGCGTCGGAAAAAATGTGCTATTATTTCTATTGACCATTAGCATGTGTGCGCAGTGTATTTATGTTGAAATATCGTTTTATAAGATATTATGATTATATTTACCAAAATACTGCAATTTCGAAAACGCTGGAATGACGCACTGAATTTGGCGCTAGCCCTCTACACAAAATATATGGAGATCAATTATCTACAGTGATGGTTGCGAACTTTATTTATCGTTGTATATCTTATTATGAATCACGATAATGCACATAAGGTGAAATAGCGAGCTTTTAAACCTCCTCGAATTCAGAGTTCCGCTCCGTGACTAGATGCCCCTTAAAATCTAAAAACCTGAGTTGTAAAGAAACATTTAAGTCGTAATAAGCTTTTAGTAGCTTTTATGTTATATTGTTAGTGACGTAACATTTTAGGATAAACTATAAAACCGCAATATCAAACAGACCGCTGCGCCCTGCCATCCAGGCCTTCTATTTGTATTTCGTTACGCTCCATTTATGCAGCTGCATTCAAATTAATTTGATATTCATGTCAAATTATCGGGATTGAATGCGGATGCACCGCCTGTACTCGTACTAAAATATTCGGAATAGTACAGGCGGAGCAGTGGCTAACGCCAATCGCTATTCTCCGAACTGTGAAATCCCAGACGACGTGTGACATTGCCGAAGTAAGAATGTCCCAGGATCGGAAGATCTTATCTCGCCTGCTAGACGGCGATAGACATTACAAATGCTACAATGATTTTCAATTAAACTATAATTTATAAGTAGTGTCAGTTACTGAATGTTATTAAACGGAGGGTTTTGTGTACTTTTTCATCTGCGATTCTGTTAAACAAGGTAGTTCAAAGTTATCGCCCTATATTAATTATCTTTCATTTCTAGAGTTCCGTGCCAAAGCGTACAAACGGAATCGTATTAGTGAAATACCGTCGTCGTATGCCACAATCGATTATCTATGCCAATTTTAAAACTATTAAGATGAGAAAAAAATTGATTACGTCTACATTTTCAGAAGAAGGAAAAACAACTAACTAATATAACATGCGAAAAAATGACCAAGAAGCGCAAAAAATGAGAAAATGTGGGAAAATGCAAAAATGTAATGTTAAAAACTGCTAAATAAATCTATATGGTTTTTTAAATGACATAGCATGACAAGGTATTTTGAAATCTTCAAGTAACTCCAGCATATTTACGACCTTAAGGATCTGGTTACGACCTTTACCAGGTTTTTAAAAAATATGTGATCAGCGACCGTTACCTGCGCGGTCATGTAAAAGCATACGTTAACGAAACTACTATTATTATTTGGGTAATATTCGTTATGTAGAGTTGTGTTGGGAGTGTCTTTTCGTCGTTTTGAAATTGTTGTTTTAATTACAAAATTAAGGGTAGCTGCAATGGAAATTTAAACCAAAAAATATTTTTTCTCAAAATGGCTTTAACGATTTGGATAAAAATTTGTTGAAAAATAGCCTTTATGGATATTGATTGTAAAGCCATCACTCGTTCTTCTAGGAAACTTTGATTGTTTCAATTCGTTTATACTTTGGGTTTTTTGTCTGGATAGTATCAGACTATTTATTTTTGTAGTAGATTCGCATGAAGACACACCTGTTTCAAATGCATTATCATCCTACTAATTCCATGCTTTTTGTGGAGATACAAGGGACCGATAGTATCACTGGAAAAATCTCTTTCGAGAGTTTTTTTGATCTGTGGCATAGAAGAAAGCTTGAATGCATCTGAGATGGTGTTAATAAACCACTGAAATAAATAGTTTCCACGGGGATTACCAACCAATGAAATACCAACATTTGTCAAAACACTGACATCTCTCCTGTAGGAAACTGCGTATCATTAGAGCATAATATTGAATACCATATTGCAGAAGTTTGAGGATAAGAAAAAAGTGACCGACGAAATCAAATCAGGCGAAGGATCGAGGAGGAGTTTAGCTATACGCCTTCCTCGATTATAGTTGTCGAGGATCAATCACATCGAGACACATGGGTCGTTTATGGCGAAAAAACTCTCCACAGCTGTTCACAAATTTTATTATGTGAGAATAAATCTCAGCGGCCGACGTGATATACTCTACTGAAATTCTGCATACCTAGCATATGTAAATGTATCATTACCCCACTGAAATAATGGCGACTTAGAAATATGAAAAAACTTCATTCGGCAGATCGTATCTTCAAAACGGACGGAGGAGTTGAATCATAGCGCATTATTTTATGAGATTTTTTGTGGCCTTTAAAACCCGATGGTGTTGCATTTATTATCTTTGATCTAGATGTATCTTAATCCTTCGTCGAATTTATTAGTTCGTCTGGAATCGAAATTGGGTATTAGTTTGTATTGAATAAGGATATTATATGGTCATTAAACTACGGCTACTTCATTACTCTGCCTAATATATGTTTTCCTTTTTAAAACATTTTTTATTTTAGAGGCTTACTTGGATATACAAATTCGAAACACAATAATAAAATTTCATAAAATTTAGATTTTGATAGTAATAATTTTAGAAACAATAAACACATGGTAAAAGGTGGCAATATATGGCCTTCCTTTGAAAGAGAAAAACATGAAAAAAGTAATAATGGTAAATATTTTATTGCAGAATACAAATGCTCTCTTTAGTATAACATGTTTAAACTGAAAAAATAATAATTATAAAAGATTAAAATGAAGCAAAGTAAATAGTAAAAGTGTTTTTTTTATGGGCATAATGGAAAGCTATGAAAATATATGTTTGCGTAAAACAATGGTAAATTTAAGGATAATCAAAATTGGTAAATAATACAAACATAACCTTTGTGCAACTTTTCTATGTCTCTAGGCAGGGCATAATTTAATTTCATCATGCTTGATAAATTCTACGATATTACTCCGAAATAAACATAATTAAAAGGAACCATTATAGAAATACTAGTCTTGTACTTACTGAAAAATGCAATTTCATAAATCCAATTCCATGGTAAAGAGTGCACAGAATACAAGTTACACTCTTTTGCACTATTGCTTTTTCGCAGCAAAAGTGAATTTTGTCAGCCCATCACGGATACCTCCTAGAAGGGAACTATACCAATATCCACCAGACTCCACAACAACGACGCTTTATCAGCACGACAGGAAAAGGATCAGATATATTTATCAGCCAGAGTAATAAACAACCACAGACATAAATTGACATCGCTAACCTCAGGAGCAGATAAGACAACTAACAGGATGTGAGAGCCGAAGCACAACGAATTTTCCAAAATATAGATTTTGATATGTAATTTATATGACATATATAAATAGATAAGCGGAATGCATTATTATTCATTATTATTGTATGCTTAGTAGTGAGTAGGCGTGCTAAGCCAAAATAAATTAAATGTAAAAGTAATTGAAATAAAGGTGATTTCTTTTAACGTCAATTCGCGACAACTATCATAATTAGCAGACGGCTTTTTTATATATTATCGATGTGCGAAGCGGAATAATGGTACAAAAGGTAGATATTTAATTTTGTCTAATAAAAATGGAAATGAATTTCAAAATAACCGTTACTTTTGAACATCTTTGTCATAAGAACTTGCTGTATTTTCAGATAACCGGGATATCAATATCAATACTACAGTAGAATATTTGTCAATAGTAGCTCAATTCATCCCGTCGCGGAGAAAAATACCTATTGCGGCGCGGCGCCTGGATTATGCTAGGGTTGTCACTTTTTCACCTTCTTTATTCTTTAAGTCAGCCTCCCTTATCAAGGAAACACCTAATGTCCCTTTCAATATTTTCTATTTAATGAAAAGACATCTCACAGTACCTAGGTACATACTATATGTATTTGATCAATTTGTACATAACTAAATAAACCGGTTTATAGTCTTCACTGAGTCTAAATACACAAGTAGGTAGCTAATTACGTGTCGTGAGTATTATATCATTTATAAACTATGATCAGTAAAGTCAAATATTGTAAAGTATTTCATATAGTCAATATTATTGTTCTATTTCATCAAAATAATTATCTACTGCTATTTGATATTATATTAAATGATGGTGATGATAAACTATGTTCACTTGAGAAAATAAACCATCTACCTCTCTTTCAAAACGTTTTAAAGCAACAAGCTTATTTTATCAACCGGTTCTTAAAGTTTGCCAATATAAAAACCATTTCCTAGTATACAAAAGACTACTACAGGTAGTACCTACTTTTACAAGAGTAAAGCGAAGTCTTCGTCTTCTTCGTCTTTAATCTTGCTTGATAGATTTATTTAGACGTCTTTTGAACTAGGTACACGAAATGAGTAATCTCCCTTTATTCCATATCAAACTGAAATGGGACTAATAATTCAGATAACCTAAACAGTGCGGAAACTTGTCAATAAGCTTCGATAAAAATCGCAGATAAACGAGATTTACATGTTATAAAAAACCTTATTGGTTTGCCCATTCGTACTTGTTGGGCACACATCGAAGTGTGACAGCGCGTTCACATATTGCGATTTACCGATTCGGTTTTCGTATACGGTTTCCACTAACGCATGCAAACATATGATTGTATTCACACGGTACGGCAAAACCTGATACGGTAAAAAAACCAATTCGTTTATTTTTTCTGCCGTGTTTTACCGCAAACTGAATCTACGGTTCTACCGATTTGAAGAAACGAAGGTTTTGAGAATAAAAACGTATCAATTTGAATACAAATACGTTTTTGCCGTATTCGGTAAACCGTATACGAATACCGATTCGGCAAATAATTGTGAACGCACTGTGACATTGACATTTTATTATTCCTATATGCAAACTGCAAAACTTTAATTCATAAAGAGGTAGTTAAAATCAGTTATTGCAAATTTTACTGAAAAAAATATCGTTGCATCATATAGTTCATAATTTCTTGCTTTAGGATTTTCGCGAAAACACATTTTTCTCCCAGTGTTTTAAAAATCGTTCTCTTTTTCGCAATGTTAATGCTAACACACATGAGACTACTTTAATGGTTAAGGCAATGATGTATGTAAGACAATCTCATGTAAATCTCATTAGAACATCTCATATAAATGCGCCGAACGAAGACGGCTGGAGCATTTGGTGTAGAAAATATTATTTTTAAATATATGCTAATATTTTATTGAAGTAAAAAGCGATGGTACCTACTGCTAGTTTATTGTATATATTTTATGTTAAAAATATCAACATTTAAAAAAATGCAATAATAAGTAATATTTAATTATGAATATCAACAAAACTTGCAATGATTATTTTTTTATCAAGAAAAACCTATTTTTTATAATTTCGCGACAGTCATGTACTTTATGACAACTGTTAAAATGCCTTACTATTTTTTGAGCTTCTTGATCCGGCTGTTTAGTGTAAAAGATGGGTTCCAAAGATCCTATAAAATGATCATTTCCTTTATAGCTCCAAGAATTATATTTTTTTTTCTATAATTTTCAATCTTTTTTGAAAAATTTGAAATAGCTACGAAATGTACCCTAAGTTATGATATTTTTTTCCAGTTGGCTAACATCATCAGTTAGTTCACTACGTCGGTTCAAAAATTGCCAAAAATGAAACCGTCCAAAATTACATACATCGTCACCTTAATAACATAAAACGGCAAAATGACGTACCCCATTTTTTTTACATTTTACGTATTGTTTACCCTTCCCTATTGTTGAAACTGAGATACTTACCGGACTCCCCGCGATGTAGTAAAATAATGAAGCATGGACTCTCGGCAATTAGGAGCGCCCTTAAAACCGACACGTGTCGCATAAGCTAGCCTACAAATTCGAATCCCCCCTGAGTCGCTAAATAAACCCTCGAAAGTACCAGTGGAGTATTGGACTCCCCGTTCCTGGGGCACTTAGAGGGATCAAATGATAGTGGATACAAATTCGGGTAAAAGTAACAAAAACATTGATTGATTAAAAGAAAGTTTTAATTATTGATAATATCGATATGTTTGGAAAATCCAATTAAATTTCCGTTTGTATTTTCATTGTTTGTATTGATATAGACTTTATACAGAGTCAAGGAGTACTTATGTGCAGCAACTACATATAGAGCAATTATTAATTTATTTCCACAAAATCAGGGACTAGTATGCAAGATGCTCACCCCTCGCCCCCAAAAGTGTAACAATAGTATTATGATGGGCCCGAATCTGGTCG
>JAOPUG010000376.1:12253848-12265203 GCA_027564375.1 Micropterix facetella | reverse complement strand
AATAATTAATTAAATTTATATCGAAATTATTTTAAAAAAAAACATAATAAGGTTGCTAAAATATATTAGTAGGTATAATTGAAGAATTCCTATAGTCAAAATATGAAAACGAATAATCAGTTATAGAAAAGTCAAATCACATAGAAATATTACAAGTATACAATTACAACAACAAATATGGCGCAATAGAATAGTCAAGAAAGAAAAAAATACCAATCCACCTGCTCTTATCAAAACGTTTGAATTTAGTCATTTAAATAGCCAAAATAGAAATGTAATAAAAATACTCATGAAAGATTAGAAAAATCAATAGTGTCAAGTCCTTAATAGAATAAATTCGTTTCCTAATAAGAATATCCTGGACCTTTTTCTTAAATTGAACCTCTCCAAGACCACTGACGCACAATGGAAACTTATTGGAAAAAAGGTTGGACTGATACAGGAAACTATTTCTAATCTTACTTAGTCGCACTTTGTAAAGACTCAAGTCTTGTTTGTTCCGCTTGTTATGCGAATGAACATCCGAATTCGGTAGAGTAGTACTTATATTTTTCCTTGCATACATGATAGCCTGGTACATACATTGTCATGATACCAGATTCGATGAAATGATGCTCTACATGGTTGACAAATTGCGAATTGCTTTTTTCTGTAGTCGAAATATTTTTACCGAATTTGCCGCCATTCTCCAGAATATGAGGCCATAATTTATTAAGGAATGGAAATAGGCAAAGTAAACAGCCTTTGCGGATGCAAAGCCGCACAACATTTTAATTTTTTTAATGGCAAACGTAGCACTACTTAATTTTCCACTCAATTCATTCAAATGAGTTAACCATTAAAGTTTACTATCTAAATGGATACCTAAAAATTTAATATGGTCAATATTTTCAAGTTTATTTTCACCATAGCGGATGCGAATGTCGTTATCTTGGGACGGCCGAAGAGAGAAATTAATATTTTTTTATTTCGAGGCTTTAAGGGATAGTAGGTTGACATAGAACCAAGTACCCAATTCGCGCTTGGTTTGCGTTGATTTGTTTGGTTGGCTGAAATATAGAGAAGTATCATCTGCATAAAGTGTAATTTCATCATTATCTGATATGTTATTAATATAAACAAGAAAAAGAAATAGACCCAGGATAGAGCCTTGCGGAACTCCTTGCGTAATTATCTGGGGGTTACTCCACGTATTTAGAATTTTAGTTACTTGCGATCGTCCTTGCAAATAAGACTATTAGCTTTAGTTCCCTGTCTCGAATGCCATAATGCTCGAGCTTCCACAGCAAGATAGTGTGATCGACACAATCAAAGGCCTTGGAAAGATCACAGAATAAGCCCATAGTTTTTTCCGACTTATCCAGGCTGGAGAGCAACTTTTCCATAAGATTCGCAATCGCGTCTATTGTGGACAACGACTTCCGAAACCCAAACCCTTTCGCATTTATTTCATCTTTCTTTGAGCTGTCGCAAGAGGAGATCCTCCCCCTTTCTGTTTTAGTCGCCTCACCTTGTAGCGCCGCTATCCTCAGGTCCGCCCTCCTCCAGTTCATAATAGAATAATGTATGTGGATTTTTAGAACATTAAATATAGGTTATTGAACTGCAAGCTAATTAAACTTACTATTGACAATGCTCAGGTAGTATGCGCAACAAATTGGCAATGCATAGGAGAGAGGTTTACAACATGATCCCTTGGGTAAAACGATCTCCATAGATTCCAGCGAAAGTAGCAACACCGTCAAAAATTAGACAATTCCCGTTTTTGACTTAAAGTAAGCTTAACCACCCTATACTGTGGCTTAACTATGCCGAAAACGACAGTATCATGGATATTGTAATAATATATTCATTACGCACAGATAGATCAGTATAACCACTCATTGATTAAGATAGTCCTTTTATAGAGTTGTGTTAAAAAAAAAACTAACCTACCTAGCAGAATTTGTTTAAAACTTTTTCCACAATTTGTAGGATAATCATGCTAAAATAATACAAAAAGATTTATATAGAAACACATTAAGTAGTCATTTCTATACGATGAGAGTTCAATAATTTATCAACCTAAGGGTAAAGAGCACCGTTGAACAAGTCGTGACATGTTTATGAGTATATCATTGTACAGTATGAGTGTAGCACGGTTCGAAATTTCAAATCAGTGCGATTAATACTTTCAGAGTGAGAGTGTGGCAATACAAAATTACTCGATTTAGAGCAGCGATCGGCTAAAAAGTTCCTCACTAAAGAGGAAAAGAATCCTAAAGAAATATTTGAACGCATGGCAACAATATATAGGGAGTATGCACCCTCTAAATATAAAATTAAATTTTGGATCAACCAGTTTAAATGAGTGAAGAAAGTCCATAAAAGACGACCCTCATACAGGGCGACCCGTGACGGCTACGACTACTGTAAAACAGTAGAAGAATTTATTTTGGCAAGTAGATGAGTGACTATTTACAGGACATCTGAAGAAATGGACATCTCGGCAGGCGCAGTTTGGAATATAATTCGTGAACATTTGCAAATGCCTAAAGTCAGCGCAAGATGGATCCCGCGGTTTCTGACATCACTTCAAAAGGACTCCCGACGCAAGTGTTCCCAAGAGAATTTGGACTTGGTTGGTGATGACCCAGCGAGTTTTTCTCAACGATTGGTGACAGGGGACGAAACGTGGGTTTACCATGGAGATCGCGGTCCAAAATGGAGTCCATCCAGAGGAAGCACAGAATGTCAACCCCCTCTAAAAAGTTTAAAGTCGAAAAATCTTGACAATATCATGGCTGCTGTTTTGGGATGAGGAAGGACTTTTACTGTTGGAGTTCATGTCACATAAGGCTACCATAAAGGGAGAGACCTATGCTAACATTACGAGACTCTGTCAAGGAGAAAAGGCGCGGAAAACTCACATCAAACGTTCTGCTCCTTCACGACAATGGTCCTGTACACATGTCTGTGCAAAAGCACAGACCGCCATTCGAGACTGCGAGCTCCAACCACTCAATCATCCACTCTACAACCCTGACCTAGCCCAGTCGGATTATTTCCTATTCCGAAACTTGAAAAAAATCCTTCGAGAGCAACGATTTTCAAGTGATGAAGTGGCCAAGGAAGCTGTGGCTACTTGGTTTGACGAGCAACCAAAAAAGATATTTTTAAAGGTGTAAACTCATCGCAATAGAAGTGGACCAAATGTATTAAGCTTAGCGGAGATTACATTGAAAAATAATTATATAAAAAAAACAGGTGTTTGGGGCACCTGATAAGAGCAAAGCTCTTAACTAATCCAATGTTTATTTTATTGTGATATTGGTATCTTATAATATGATATTGATATCTTATAATAAATAAAAGAACAAAATTATATCTAAACAATTGTAACATTCTAGAACATTCTCGATCCTTCTGGAAAATTCCATAGCATTGCCGCAATTGCCATCTATCGGTCACTGCCATCTGCCATCTATCGGGCGTGCCAAGTACTGATTATAGCGGTATATACACTTGTTTCGCTAGAGTTCGCTAGAGAGCATTAATAATAAATAATAGTACAAATCCAATTTAATGCGTCGTATTGGACAAGCGGGGAAGGGTTGGGAAGCGGGGGGGGCTTTGTTATAGGGGGACGGGTAAGGGGTACAGGCACTCCTGATGATTCTGATCACTTTCGCCGCGCGTAACCCAGGTGAAAGATCTTCTCTCCAAAAAAAAATGTAAAATCAGTTGCAATCGATGTTTTTTCTTATAAATAAAAAATGGTAATTTAGCGAATCTTGATCCACCCAGCTGGCTTATCTGATGACCGTGATGACAATTTGTAAACGGAAGTCCAATCGATATTTCGTCGCAGTGCTGAGAGAACAGTTTTGTCGGTCTGCCGCCAAAAAAAAAAAATTCGCCCCAAGCATCAAGAGGACAGATGCGACTGCGAGATTGCCAATGGCTCCCGCTGCGTAATTACCTGTTTGCATATTCTTAATAAATGGCGTGGAACCGCTTGCCAGGGACACGAAGCCACAAAATCGCCAGCCGATATCAAAGTAAAAGGATAACCAGGTGGAAAGGAAGAGCCTAATAATTGGCGAGGACGGAACAGATCGACTAATTTGGTGGGATGCCACCTGAACAGGAAAACGAAGAAATATTAAGACACTGATAAAATCCACAATCGTGTTTATTGCGCGTTTCATATTGATATTGAAATTAAACTGATTGGAGTGAGGGTTAAGGTGAACTAGATAACGTAAATCAATATGATTTGCAAGCAAGTAATAAACAATTATTTACAGATACTATAAATATGTTATTTAATAATTTAGACTAGGAATAAAAAAAGAAACAAATGAAAACATGACGTTAAAGAGAAAGTATTTATTATGTTATGAATGCATAATCTTCACTATAACGTAGGTATAATTTATATAATGACTATAGTTATGAATAGAATACAAGTCACCTAAACAGCGCTGAAGATATTTGTATAAGGAAGATCACTAGAGAAACATAATAATAGTAATATAAAAATAATCAATATCGAAGATATTATTACCACCAAAGTTACATAGAACAGCGCTCTTAAAAAGTCGAAGAAAATTAGCGTAGGGACTGCTTAGATAGCTCAGATTAGAATATCATGTAACCATCAAGAAGTAAATAGGAAAAAACATTTAGAAATATGAAGATGGATGACCGAAAGAACGAAAAGAATGTTGTTAATGATACAATTATTTTATTAATTTATTAAACAACTACTTATTTCATTGGACTAACTTGTATTTTGTTAAAATATATTAACCTTTGTCAGGAAGATTGCCTGTGAAGCGTATTTTATTTCAGTACCCTCGTTTAAGATACTATAGGATTACGATGCTACTATTAACATAGAGTATCTATTTATCTATCTGGAGTGATAGATGTGGAGAATTTACAAAAAAGTGTAGAGTGAAAATTTACGTAAAAGTGTGGAGAATTTACAAAAAAAAAAGGATAGTATGCTGTATTACGTTGAAAGCCATCGCGTCGAGCGGCTGCGTCAATAAACTGCCACTATCTCACGTGGGATATGTCGATTCGTTCAAAAACCACTTTCGACCCACATATGTTACGACGATAGCCTTGCTGGACATGTAAGAGCATAATGTAAGCGGCGTAGACTTATCATGAGATACGATAAGGAATTTAAGGAATATGCTCGTTTATCTCTGTAATGCGGCTATTGAGTAAAGGAAATTATGCAATAAAGCTTCTTGTTTTTTTCGATGCTCATTTCTGACGTGCGGCTTTTACAGTTAGGTACTCCTCAGTTTGACCTCATTTGCAAATAACACATTTTAACCTCTACTCTTCGAGATTAATTACAAAGACCAACGGAAAAACCAAGATTTATATACATTTTAATAAAATAAGGGTATATTTATTGAAAATTAGTCTATTAAATAGCATTGGAAACGATCTAATTTTCAGATGACAATAACTTAAGCCATAGTCTATTTATTTTGCGAATTGGTATTAAAGTTCTTGTAACTACTCTTTATTGTGTAATTTCACAATGGCCGGGTTTATCGTCTTCAGACACTCTCTTACAACCAACCCTACTATAAAGTGTTTATATGTATGAGAGCGTAGGACACGTGTTTAAGTGTATGCCTTGTTATTGCATTCGATCGACAGAATTCAAATGCAATGCCGTGAATTTTATCCCTATGAAAAATCAGCCAGGAATCGAACACGGAAACTTACCATGTAAGATAAGGCGACTTAACCACTATGCCACTAGGCCGTGTCACTTCTCCAGTTCTCTAAATTACGTTTTGATAAGTATAATATTCCTTTCTGGCATATTTTACGACTTCCTTTCAACGTTTGGAGCGATAAATTAAATCATGCGCAATGGAATATCAACTTCTTATGTTGTAGTAAAATCAAATTAATTTTACCAATAATTTGCCTTTGCCTGTTTTTATTGATATTTTTTTCATGTTTGGATTCGTATAAATTTTATTCGTGGTATAAAAATGTCGTAAATTCGGTTCAGAAGTGCGTATTTTTTAGTGTTGCTAAACTGAGTTTATTCCGATTTTCTCTCAAAACCAGTCCGCTGATCAATCCAAAAATAAACCGCGCTGGCATCTGGTTGACATAAGATTCATATCAACGCTCTAAATTGGATGATATCGGCCGCAAAACATCTCTGATCGTTTGTTTTTTTGTCGCCGTTTTGATGGAAATTTTCAAGCTCCGCTGGTATCGTTGGGGAGAGGGAAGAGTCCCGGCCGATAACATCGGCTGTTATTTGCCTCTTAAGTAGACTTTTGTAATTATTCTAAAAGCTTTTACGGAAACTCGAGATGTTTGTTATCGCAACGCATTATCAAAAGTTAATATTGACGCGCGTTAAAATACTTGCTATTTTATGTGTATTTAAGTGTGTATTGCACGATGTTTGTTGAGCATGGTGGTCAGGATATCTATTATTTTGTATTTGTATCTTCAATAGAAACATATATTCATTGTTTCCGCGTATGTCGTTGTCTTGTACCCGTTATTGAAGCAAATGTGTCTTGAAAGTGTTGTTAAAACTGAACTTCCTCGAGAAAAATAATGTTACCAGTAGTAATGGTGAAACGGAAATTGCTAGACTAATTGTATTTCATTCGTTAATCAGTACATACATAAATAATATCGAATTGTCTGCGTGTGCGTATCAAGAAACCCAACATTTTGTTTGCGCGATCGCAATTTTTAACATGTGGTTGTAAAAATTCAGCTGCGTACATCATATGTGGTTGCGCGTCAAATTCTCTTTAATTGTTTATATACAGTAGTATATCAATATATACTACATTATATAATCAATTATATCATTATTTAACTAGTGTACATGTGTATTTACAGCACTCACTAACAGGTTGAGCTGTATCGAGTCTTTTTTGAAGGGTCAAAAAAATCAGCTTCTCACTGACAGTGATATTTTTGACTCACAAAATATTGATACTTCAAAGATAGGTACCAGCTAAAAACCGTTTTAATTAAGTATGTATAAAATTACGATTTTTTCACCGCATCTTTACCACTGCAAATTAAAACCGCTCCGCTTTGAATCCGTGAATGTTTTTTGTGAGACAATTTAATATTTTTTCTATAGAATACTGTGAAGTGAACTGTAGCAGCCGCAGCCGCTTTCCGAAGGACAAGGGTTAGTGTTACAGGTTAGTCGGTGTATTTTTTGGTGTGGGAATTTGTGGGGGAATTTGCGTGCATTAAAGTCTCACTTCTATTAAATTACCCCCTTTTTAGTATATTTTAAAAAAAAAAATCCTATTAAGATCCCGTGTTGGTCGGACTATTTAGACCCATGGACATATATGTCTAGCAACTATCTACAACTTTAGGAACTATTTTTCAATAAGCACTATTTTTTAGCAACTTGCACTTCTTGGACTACTCGATCTACCCTTTTTCTTGAAATAGAGGTGTTGAGCGCTTGGCGCATGACCGTTGGCCGTCTGAGGCACAGAGTCGCTAAAATCTGACACACATATCATACACATACACACATAACACACACATCATTATATTTTATTCTAATTTTATATACATAAAACTTCATAATTCAAGTCTTCATTTAAGTTTAATAAAACTTTTTAAATATAATAAGAATAAATTTTGTTTTTTGCAATATTACAATTAGTAAATATGTAGGTAGGCAGATATATAATAAGGTAATTAGAATTATACATATTGTATTAATTGTAAGTGCTATACCCCTGCGGGGTTTTTTTCATTAAAAAATAAACTAAACTAAATACATTCGTTTACTACTATCACGATTAAAATTGAAATACATTAGGACACCGCTTCGTTGCTAAAAGCCAACGGTCTTACATCTCATCAATTCGCCTGAATTCTATGTTCGTCGGCTTGGAGACGGCTTCTGCAATGTATTGGTGTTGTCTGCTATGTCCATTGGATCAGGGATAGCGACTGTAAACGCGCACGCGCCGCCGTTCATTGCGCTTTGCGGACTCATTTTTGCAACGTTCTCAAAACCGTCACGATCACTCGGCGCCGAACATTGGGGAACACCGAGTCTGAGTCGGGAGTTACACTGAAAGGAAAGAACCGAGAGCGTCGGTTTTCATCAATTATCGCTGCCCCCCCCCGTCACCTTTGCCCGCGACGCAAACTCAAGATCGTATGGAAGAGTTGACTATACATGTTAAGAAACAATATTGCTTTTATGTCTATCAAATAATCATAAAGCCATTTTGGCTTGTTTTTATCAATATTTCTCTGCGTATTTCTGATAAAATATAGAAGATTACTAAATAAAACTCTAATCACACGAAACCTTAGATCTTCCTCTAACTATTCTTGTAACCGAAGACTATCGCGGTTGTTTGACATTATAAATAAGATAAAACTAATTTACCGCGTAAGTTCATAACACCCGACGTTTCGGCGATCTTGAAACCGCCGACGTCCAGGGTAGACTGTCTACCCTGGACAAGGGCGGTTGCAACATCGTTGAAACGTCGGATGTTACAAATTTCACGCGGTAAATTCGTTTTATCTTATTTATAATATTATTATAACATTTATAGTTGAAACGTTTGAAGTTATTCCTTTTAATTTGATTATACTATGTGTTGTTTTGGCGCTGCCGCTTAAAGCGGCCCTTTAAGGGACCGTTGTTGGCTAAATAAAGCGGACTGATATGCCAAGAGGCCGTAATACTCCTAATGCCTATTATTGCTTGCGCGGATATACCTTTATTACGGCAAGCGAAATACCAGCGGGACGCAAAACGCCGAAAGACTAGTATTGCTTGCGTGGAGATAACGTTCTTCTGAAACCGTGCATGATAAATAATATATTTTTTGGGTTTTTTGGAAGATTATAATTAAAAAATAAAAAGAATGCAAAACATAACATCATCACATTTTACTCATTTATTTGGTACGTATTACCAACATAGTATCAAGTTGTTTGCCCCCATAGATTCCAAGAAAAATGCAAATTACAAACAGGCGATGAATTCAGCGTTTATTTATTTTTATTCAGAAAAAAATCATAATATTGAAATTTTGCATCATAGTACTATAAAAATTAAGAAATTGGCTATAAGACCCATATTTTTATTTTTGTGGGGGGAATTCACGGGGAAGTCACCTAAAGATCGCAAAATGTTATATCACCTTGGTTGCCACCTTAACATTCAAATTTCTATATCGGTACCCGTATGATACCACGTTAAAAATATATTGCGTTATTTCGAAAGTAAAGTGCTCATTGCAATAAGCTTCAGCCTTCTTCTTATCGTAGTCGCATTAATCAATGGGAAAAAGTGCTTGATTGCGGTGAGGAGATGTAAGGGAGGCCTATTAATAACAATACACAGACAGGTGCGCTTAATTTTATTTACACAACATTGTCTTATTGCGCCTATAAAGCAGGGCGGTGGTCGAACGGACGGCCGGACAGCAGATGAGCCTGGCAGAGCGCTCAAAGCACCGCCGTGTTTGTATTGGCCCCACGCTACCCGGTTGTTAAGAAGTCCAGCGCGGAATTATTATGCAGAAATTAGTGTAATAACCGTGTGTGTCTGGCCGAGCGCCCGCGCCGCGCCGCGCCGGTGAGAGGGCTTTTTCTTCTTGTTCGCCCCTCAACCGCTGCACCGCAGGAGAATGGGATCGTCCGGATTGGCCCCAACCGGACGAAACGGACGCGTTTCTCAAACTGTGCATTAGAAACCACCACGACTTTACGGATCTATAGGGATTTGCTGCATATAAAGTCGCGGTATCCAGTTTCGCTGCATCCAGATGTGCGGCTAAGTAAACTTTCCAGATTTGCTGTATCTATATTTACAGCATCCAATTCCGTAACGTACAGATTTGCCGCTGCCAATAATCCAGAGTATTCAGATTTTCCGCAACGTGAAATGAAAATAGGGCGAAATTATGGCCACCGATTATTAAATAAAACACGACATTTTAAAACAAAATATATTCTTTGATTGTTGCTTGCAAGTGTAACAAAAAGATACATTTTACAAAGCGCTGGAATGTCCCGTTACACGACGTCTACTCTACATAAAGACTCAGGGTCTCTTATGATATGTCAAAAGTGGAACAGCTGTCGTATACAAAATTATGTTATAGATTTAGTATAAACAAGGAACATTTTAAGCTGCAAAAAAGAAAGATTGTAATGCAGTGATAAATTTAAAAAGCCCACAGTTCAAACAAATAATCAATTGAAAATCATGGTTTCTACTTAGCTCAATCCTAGATCTGAGATCTCATATTCCTCCTCGAGAGACGATAACGAAAGCTTCCGGGTTCTGTTCTAGAACTAGTATGTCGACGAGGTGAACATGTGTCGTTGTTTTAGATCTTCAAATCAACCCACTGCGGTGAATTGCTGTTTCAACTGCCGATTGCAGAGAAGTTCCTATCGTCGACCTTGCATTCAGTTTAATGATTCCACCATGTTGGTGTTCTTTCTTTATTGCCAGATTTTTAATGATTTCAAATATCAATTAGGGAATTACAGCTCGCCAGTCTATAAAGTAAAATGTAATTAAATATTATCTGAAAGAAAAGGGCCTGGAATAATTACTTTAGCAAGAATATTTTCTATATAAAATGGATAATCAAACAGTTTCTCAAACAATATTACGTTCAACCTATCAGTTTCAATTATAAATATCCATATTTTTTCGTTTTTACCTACATGGCTCATATCATCCCTCTGGAAATTGACGAATAAAGGCTAGTTAGTGCCTATCAATGCCGATTGGGCCTACAAACTGCTTCTCGGTTATTTTTTACTGTTTCACTTAGCCGAATACTTAGATTTTAATCTTTTATTTCTTTCGACTATGGGTAATAAAAATCACTCTTTTTAACATCTGAACCAAAAGCATAATGTATTCCGGAAGCCCTTTATCCTATTACTTCAAAATCTCTCGTTGCAGATAAAAATAAAAATCTTAAATCCTAAACTCCTACATTATTAATTCCTAATACATGAAATTTATTCTTTTTTGTTCTTATAGCTGATAATAATACTCTTTGATATAATGTTTTTATTATAATTTATTTCTGATATGGTAGAGTACACATTACTCGTAATTGTGCGAGCATTGCTTAGATGCGTTGGCCGCGAAATTAACTTTTTTATGTAGAAATTCTTATAATCACCAACGAATTCGCTTATTTTTATCATGATTATTACATATATTTATATAACTAAATTAGATGCGATTTTATTTATGCTTGTTAAGGTTGGTATAATACTTTATTTTTTCTTGGTTACGTTGGCGAACTTGCAATAACTGTCAAACTAATC
>JAOPUG010000376.1:12225504-12241541 GCA_027564375.1 Micropterix facetella | reverse complement strand
TATATATATATTTGCAAACCTTCTCAAGATACAAAAATAAAAGACAGTAGCAAAGCTAGATGCTTTGCATGAGAACCGTCCTAACCGAGACAGCAAAAATAATTCTTGTATTTACAGAGAGCTACCTAGATCGACCGCAAGCAAGAAGCCGCCATTACACAATCGCCAGTTAATGAAATATTAAAGACGATAATAATCTTGATAAACAAAATAGCAGAGCGCTGATTGCATGTTTGTAGAACGGCCCAGAGCGAGGCTTGGCGAAAGGGACGCCGTCATGCAGGCGCAGAAGAGAGGGAAGGAGACGGTTGGCTAAGAGAGTAAAATCTGACGTGTTGATGTCGGCTCCTCCGCAGAAAATGATTTCCGCGTTACTCAATAAACTCTGTAATTATAATATGCTCGGGAGTGAGTGTAATTTGTATCAGTGTGTCAGATTTAATGATTTTATAATATTTATTGATAGTTATGTCTAGGAAATAATATTTTTCCTTTCAACAGTTACACTTAAAGGCAGCACAATATAATAATACCGAAAAACGTAACTTTGCTGACTCCCAATTTAATATCCGGTAATATAAAGGTAACAAAAAAAAACATACGCTAAAACGCATCGCTTTGGCGTTTATGCATGTATCTAGAAAAAAATAAATCTACTCAGCACGCTATTTAATACACTTCACGATGGAATAGTCTGATGAAATCAGAATTAAAGATCCGTGGTTTTGGAAATAGTACCTAATAATTAATAGTGGTTAATAACCCGCTATCAATGAATCTAAAATATAAACACTTTTTTAAAAGTAATTGATATTGCTTTGATTTTAATAACACTTAGCACAAAGTGTCTTAGATAAGAAAGATAAATAACAGAAACTAGAATATAGGTTGTTAAATCTGAATAGGTAAATTTTAGGTGATGAATTTACTTTAAAAAGATGAATGTACATATCGCGTTATAAACACGCTATTCATCACATTCCATTGGAATTTTTAAGCTGCAATGGGCCAAGCGTCGTATTTCATGTATAAGGAAAAGCAACGCGGAAAACTCACTAGACTCTAAAGATGACCTCCGTGAAATTTCTGACATTCCGCTAAATTGAAGTTGCCATTAAATGTTGGAGATTCAACCCACGGCGGCAGAGTATAAAATGAATGTAATGAAAGAGTCACGGGATATATGTATGTATACATATATATTAGGCAGTGCACTCGCTTGAAGTCGAATACTGGCCCAGTAATTTAGTATAACCTGGCTGGATAGCGGCGGTTGTATCTTCGGCTAACGTCGGTTGCTTTAATTTTCATACGGTAAAATCGGTTTTTGAATTATTATGCCCAACTATATGTTGAGAGCTTATATCTCAGGAATCAAAAGACAAAATATCAAAGATACAAAAATTCAAGGATATAACTCATCTTCCAAATATGACCAAAAAAAAATGCTGAAATGTTCTGTAATGTGTTTAAATACATAGATTATAATTTCGTAAAAAAAGTAAATTTTAGGAAAATATGCCCTTGTTTATTTTTTTTATTTTTAACTTTATCCTATTTATATTTTTTTGATTGCGTTACAATTTTTTATACGTAATACACAAAATAACGTCGCGAAAGGGCATTACTTCGTCAGGATTACATCACCCCACTAGGTATATACCTGTGTTGGGCTGATGGAAAATAAGAGCTGTGATGTTTGCTGAGCTTGACGCCTTTGCTATCTTTCTTCCTTTTCATAAGAATAAATACTTTTTTACCCAGGATATAATATAACATAATGTAATATAACATAATACAATGTAACATAATATAATATATAACACAGTATACATAATATAACTATAATATAACATAATAAAACATAATATAACATAATATAATATAATATACATAGCGTAACATGTATGTTGAAAATATGTATGTTAAAAAAATATGTTAAAAATTGTTGTAAATATCAATTTAATTATACATACCACTTTGTCAGAAAGAGACAACTGACGGACGGAACAGTGTTATTGTGACAAAATTAATCAAATTGTAATTTATTTATCAACCTGTAGCTACCAGAGAGCAAATCGATTTCACATTCGTCTGTTATTAGTGTTTTTTTTTTGTTATAGAAATTAATGCAAAATTTAAACAGCATAATAATTATCTCAAGTCGGCGGTAAATTAGCCGGTCGTAGTCGATTCATTGTCATGCCGAACGACCAAGTTCGACAGCTCCATATTTTCGCGGAGCACCTTACAACACGCCCCGCTCGAATATAATTCCGCGGAAACCAGTGCAATAAATTACCGGCAACACGACGAGTTTCAAATTAACCGCCCGCGCAGTAAATCGCGACTTTGCTCTTGAAAACTGAGCTCGCGCGCGCTTCGGCTGGCGACAAGAGACATGTCAGATAATGTAGATAGAACACAGATGCACGCGGCGCGGCGCTGTCTTATCGCGCGTAATGGTAAAGTGTGTAAATTAAAAATGTTTCCTCGATATCCTATTTTGGAAGCGTACTGCGAGCGGCCATGCAGGATTTGAGTAGTAAGTATTAGCAATAATATCGCCAGTTCCGACCTCGTCAACATGGTATTGGACCGGCTAGTAGCATAGCACGGGAAGCCGTATAGTGGCGTGCGCCGTGGCGGCGGTGCCCGATTTTTCGGCGGCGTCTGACTATATAAAATCATCGGCGGCACCGGTGTTTCAGCGTGTAACCGGCGCACAGTGGCAAATAGCCTAAACACTGGAATCAAATGGTTTTAATCTAGTGAAGCGCAATGCCGAAACTACTCGTACCATCAGGTAGGTCAATTTTCAACACGCGTTTAGCGTGACTATCCCACGGCGGAAGAGCGTTCAAGCATTCCCTCAGGAGATGCTTTCGGGCCGAATCCCATGACGTGCGTGATTTTTGCCTATCTAATGAGTCAGTCAATGGGCCTTTGTCGATGCTGGGGATGCCCCCCGCTAAGCATTTGCCCTTTAACGGGGCTTCTCGTGATCTGGGCACATTGGTCCGACTTTCAGGGTGTAATATCGCAGTAGTCGTTGTGCAGCCGTTGGCCGCAACTCCCGGGACGGCACGATAAATCTCTACAGTCATCGGAACTGTAAAGGGGTCGGTTGCTACACCATCAGCCGTCGCCTGTAGGAGAAACGAATAAGAAGAACAGTGCTACCTATATGTCTTAAAGACATGATCTGCATGGATTAGTCTACATAGTGCACATTATGGTTCCTAGCGGTCCTGTGTAACTTGGGCTTTAATAGCCGCTTTGTGATCTGGTTGGCTCAACTCGCGGGGCAACTCTTATCCGGGAGCCTCCACGAATGAGGGACTAACCCGGTGAAACCACTGTGCGACGGATCTGGGGACGGAACCTCGGGCAGAACTGGATGGCTGACGCACTGGTCCATTTACCGGCCGTGTTGTCAATCGACTGAGACTCGAAGGGATCTGGGAATGTGTTCCCTAAGACGCGGGGGTAGATGTTCCCCTACCTGTCACATATACGCCACCCGATCTCGGTTGATTTCGCCAAGTAAAGGACGCCTCGGGTCCGCGGTATTTTCGAGTTACGGAATCACATTAGGTAGAGGTAGCGCAAAAACGACTTCGAGCCCGGAACCAAATGGGTGGATGGAGAAATTCGTCAAAATTTGGTAGTCAGGGGGCGAGGTTGTCCGCTGGGTGCTTATGCTCAGTGCCTTGCCGTTAGGGTCGGACTCTCACGGGCAGTGGCGGAGCTTGATACGTGAATTGTTAACATTTCGTTGAAATGCCTCGGAGTGGCGGGTTTGCCTGTATCACCGGTTCATTTATTACCGGTTAACCTTGATTAGGCAATTAAGAAATAATTTAATAAGTAAACATTAGCAGTAGTAAAAATACTGAAATGCTATCAAAATAACTTGATTTATAGTTTAATTATTTGGAGAGTTGATTTGAGTTTAGTTGGATTTTTGAAATCTGTGGCCACAATCAAGCCCTGTACATTATGTATACTTTATGACGAATATGCATATACGTACCTTAGTTACATATTCATCAAAAAGTGACCATAACGATAAAAGCTCTTTATTTGCTTTTTCACAACTTTTTAACCGTCAAAATTACTGAGTCTATAGCGTTTTCTTTTTTTTACCCTTAGAATGCTTTGTCTCGATATATTTACCATATTGTCGT
Organism: Micropterix facetella; assembly: GCA_027564375.1. Classification (NCBI taxonomy): domain Eukaryota; kingdom Metazoa; phylum Arthropoda; class Insecta; order Lepidoptera; family Micropterigidae; genus Micropterix; species Micropterix facetella. The sequence goes on along the minus strand of JAOPUG010000376.1, from coordinate 12,237,351 downwards.
AATGTCTCTTGTCGATAAATCTCTGTAATTTTAACCAATCAGCCGGTGTAAAGTCACACTGTAAATTCTTGGAACGAATCCGCTAGAAGGACAATTCAAGAAATCACCAACAACAAAACTATTAAAATTTTGTCATCGACATCGTCAAGTCGTTTTATCATCAAGATCGTTCGAATACACATTTCCCCAACCCCTACAAACAGATGTACTAATATCAATCTACTCCTAAAATCCGAAATAAAAAGGGTTTCGTCAGCTACATAAACATGTGCGTTTATGAGGTTTCAGAGACTCGCAAACCACCGCACAAAGTTAACAGTGGGTGGTATGAGGTCTCGAACATTTTCGATATTTCTGCTATATTGGTTTAAAATTATCCATTCCGTTGAATTGATGATATAATAATAATATTATGTTTTTAATAATGAGCTCGCGTTCGATAACCTTTCGATCGTTCGGAGAGAAATATTTAATAATCAAAGAAGCATAAAAACGGAATCTATCCGGTCAATTTTCATTGATTACCGGTTAGCCTTGATTAGGCAATTAATAAATAATTTAATAAGTAAACATTGGCAGTAGTAAAAATACTGAAATGCTATCAAAATAACTTGATTTATAGTTTTATTATTTGAGTTGAGTTGGATTTTTGAAATCTGTGCCCATAATAGTTTATCGGACGTTTCTTTGCTGTAAGATGTTTCAAGTGTAGCGATACTGATCGGACCTTGATTTTAATTTAATTCGATTTTGATTTGATGGATATTATAGTTGCTTCGGTGGGCCAGGTAAGGGTAACTAGATAAGCTGGTGCAATCTTATCTAATATATACTGTTAGTTGTTTTAAATAATAATATATAAATGCAAAACAAGATCTGTTGAGCATGCAATGGTAGTTGTTCGCCTCCTTTACGGGCTTTATATTACAAGTGTCTTAAAAATGTGTATAAATCAAAATGGAGACATTTTATGATACTTTCTTTTACTTTAAAGTTATTTTGATCACTCCGTTATTTTTACATTTATTGTCAACAATACAATATTACAATCAATAAATATATATTATATTATAAGTGTTATGCAGAGTAAATTTAATAATAAATAGACAATGTGGGATGGAATGTAAAATGAAATATTATATGTGTTAAAAAATGGGACTTCTTCGGTGTTTTGTAAAAAGGGCGATTCAACCCTTTTTTTGTCAAAACGCGTCCGTGTTCGCCTGTTATACTAATAATTATATTTTGAATAATCGCCGTTATGATATCACGATATTAGGCCCTTTCTGTGGAGAGATGTTTGCCGTTTTAGCAAAAAAATATTCATGCGCTAAAAATATATTTTAATAAAAAAAAAACGCTGGTCGATTTGCCCATTTTATAAAGCACCGACGATTTAAACACATGAAATGTTGTAACCTTCAAAATTAACTTGGTTTGCGACATTATAAACAAAACATTTCACTGTTTGGGATAAAACCTTATCCCTAATGATTTATTTTTCAATTAAAGGTGTTTTTGGAATATGGCATTTTACAGACACAACATGTACGGAGTATGTTCGCGACTGGACAACAATCTATTCAAGGGGAGACTCTATATATATATGTATGTTGAACTAAACAAGATTTTATTCTTTGAAAAAACACGTTATTGTAAATTAGGAGTTTTTTTTGTACAGAAGATTATTCTACACGAAAAAGTGAACGGAGGATCACGCAAAACTATTTTGATTTAGTCCTATGTTACTGAGAAAAAATCTGATTATCCAAAAGTTCAATATAAAAAAAACCCTTATTCTCGGTACCTTAGGTGATCCTCCGATATTGACAATTTTATATTTTAGTTCTTTGCCAGAGGAAGAAGAACAGTATCTTCCACAATTAATGACAATCGCTCCCGCTCATTAGTGCAATGGTGATCGGACTGTTTCTCTCATCAAAAAGCAATTGAGTCATCATATAATTCCTCGGTGCGAAAAGCAATTTGCAGGGCAGGATTGCTCGGGCCGATCATCTGTCGCCCGGGAAGAAAGCGAAGGTGAGTGACGTGCGCAGCAACAAGCCAAACAAAGGGAGTGCTCGCGTTTTTGTCCGAAGCCAAGCCAACATTGGCCGCGGCCTCGGCCTCCAATCTCCCGCTATGAAGGCAGCCGAGCAACTTATACCATAGTAAAAAAAGAATATTCTATTTCTACTATGCTTATACTAAACTAACCAACTGCGCCGCACGCTCGACGCGAAAGACTCAAAGTCACTGCACTTTCTTGCGAACGGGGGTTGGCAACATTTGTTGGGATGATCGCTTCGAAAAACTTACGTAGGCGGGAATTGGTCATGTATAGGTTCAGAAAGTCCAGATGAGTAGGGGACTTCAGTAATTAATAGGACATATATAGAATGTGCATTGCTTATATGTTCGACGGATTTATTTAATTTAATTTATTTTATTCAGGAAAAAAACAGTGAAAAATTTTATGTTGTTAAACATATACATAATGTTACACAAAAAAATATATTCCACTAAATGATAACAATTTAAAATTAATAAAAAAATAGAAGAAATACCGGAAGTAAGATAGAAAGGGAAGAACAAGAAGGGAATGAAAGTTATCCATAACAACACATACTTATATAACAAAACAAAACATACTGATATGGCCAATACATACATATATATACATATTATACAAAGAAATATTATAGAGAAACATATTACTTACATATGATTTAAAATGTAATTATATAGAATAGAAAATGTTTTTAATTACATTAACAGTAAATCCATGTACATTAACATAAGTTACATTAACATTAATCCGTTTTAAGTTACATTGACTCTTCAACAAGTTTTTGAATCAGTTGTTCGATTCAGCGAATATATCGGTTGATGCATACCGACCGTCGTACACCCTGTACACACAGATTATGTGTGCGTTTTGGCCGTAATTGTTATTGCAACGACCGAGATGCAATGTTGTGGAGTGTTTTGTCGTTCTGAAAGGGGTCCGGAATTGTATTAGCTGGACTATATATTACATACAGTTTAATTATTTAGTAATATTTGTTTTGAAGGAAGACTAAATAATGGTACGTCCTTCGATCTGCCAGTGGGTAATGTTATGAAAATTAGCACTGCATGTATGACTGTCAAATATGATGTAGGATCTGTAATTCAAATATTTTATGAATTTATTCTGGATACTTTATAAATCTATTCTGTATATATAAATATCATATATATAGGAAATTTAACACTTACGGATAATATTCAAGGTGCGGGCAGATATAAACGTGGAAACTCCTTTTAATAATATATGTATTAAAAAATAATTTAGAAGTATCTTGGAGGTAAAAAAGCAAAATTTCAGCTTTTTTGTTTATTGTGATTTTAAAGCAAGTTTTCGAGATATACATGATAATATATCACAATAATTCAATCAATTTTACTACTCAGTGGTAACATAATTCATTATCAATCTCTACTTACCATACATGTATAGGCGTTTGGATTAATTTCCCATTCATACATTTCACCATCAAGAAACACAAGGATTAAGGGGGATAGACACTTTTTTAAACCATGTAATCATTAGGGATATCTAGGGAAATATAATTTATTTTAGAAACGTTTATGTATTGTGCAAAGAATGTTGCTTGAAATTAATACGCAATTTTCCAAATGCAGATGAAGACGTGTTAAACAAAACAGAACTCCTTTTCAAGATGTAGTTTTGATTATTTAGCCACATGGGAAAATAATTTCAAAGATGTGTCTCAATTTCAATGGGAATGAAACAATAATTGAGATTAAAATGAAATGGCAAATGTGGATAACAGTGTAATTATTATTTAAAAATACATACATAAAACCAATTACTGCTTCAATGTAATTGATGTATTGGATGTAATAGCGTCAGTAAATCTACTGAAAAATATTAAATTCGTCAAATGAAGAGAAATGACTGAGAGTTGCAAAATTATCTAAAACAACAAAAACCGCTTTGAAGATTTTAAGTAAAATAATTTAAAATATTATGGGCATCACAGGAACTTCGGCGATAGTTTAAATGAGAACCTTTTCCATAAAGAACCATATATTAATGCAAGAGCGCAGATGAATTCTGGTTTCGATAGTGGTGAAAATGTTAAATATAAAAATGAATATCAATTATAGGTGTCCAGTATTTTAGAAAAAAAAAAAAAACAAATTTATTTAAGATTTTTTTGCAGTTAGAGCAATATGAGTGCTATGAAAGAGAATCGAAAGGAACAAAGGAAAAGATGGTCCATCAAGCTGAAAAAGGGCCGAGTACATGATGAATATTTGTTGCTGCTATATTTAATTTATCTACTTGCTTAAGTTTATTTTTTTTAAACAAAAACGTTTTTTTAAAGTATTTTTTGCGCTTTTCCTTCCAATTTCGAAAAAATAAATTATAAAAACACCGGCACTTTTATAGGGCCTCTCACAACCGGGCCTCTTACCCCTCGACCTTACTTTGTCCGAAATTTATAATTAAAACATTATGGCAAGCCCACCGATCAATGACTTTTCGTATCACAATTTCTAACTGATCAGTTATTGGCTATACAATCTGTCCACCGCCAAACTGATCTGACTAAAAACATGGAGCCTAATGTGGCATGTGCAGTTCGGGCCATATGATCATCTTGTTACACCGGTCGGCCCGACTCACAGCGCAACTCCCATCCGGCAGCCTCCCCGAAGAGCGACTAATCCGGTGAAATCCGCTTTGCGGTCGGATCTGGGGTAACACCTCGGGCGGCCCTGGACGGCTGATTTATTGGTCGGTTTACTGGCCTTGCACAACTGACGAATGCTGGGGGGGGGGGGGGAGAGTTTGGAAGCGCTACTCCGTGATAATTTCAGTAAGAAATTGCCGCTTACTTAAGGTAGAAGTCCGCTCAAGCGACTTCGAACCCGCGACCAGACGGGAGGTCGGAGGAATCCAACAGAATCTGGGAGTTAGGGAGTCAGGCTGGCCGGCCTGCCAGCTTGCTGCCCTGTGTCTCGCTATTTAGCGTTGGTTTCTAATGGGCATGTGGCTTAGTTGGATAGTAGATTTGTGCCGTCCAAATTCGTTTGCGCCCATCTCGGGGCGATATAGCGATAAAGTTCGTTGAAACGCCTCGGAGTGACGGGTTCGCCCGAGCACTGGTCTTAAAATCTATAAATTACTAAAAATATAGAAATTTGAGGTGATTTAATATGTAACATACTATCAGAGGCAGGTTGCAAATTTTTAGTTTTTTAATGGAATAAAAAAATAACAATTTTATTATGAATTACTAAATAACTGAACGAATTTAGTTCAAATTTGGCATAGATTTACGGGAGCTTTAAATTTCTGCAAAAAAAATTCTAACCTTAAATTTGGTGAACTTAAGAGGAGAGACCCAACCCAACCATCCCAAAATAACTCGAATAGTATCCACAATCGCGTTGTTTATCTACACAATTTAACTCTAAAACCGCCGTTTTGTAATCGCTGCCTTTCCAGAAAATGTCCAGTCAGCCCACGACCATCAAGCAAAAGAGTGAAACAAATCAATGGGTCGACTTGGGATAGCATAATGTTCCCGTCTCGTCCGACAGTAACTTTTAACAGCAGATCTCTTCCCAGAATTGAGTCGCCGCAGTGGAACGTCATCAGTGAGTCCACTCGCATTGTCACCAGAACTTATTAGGCAAATAACGGAAACAGTACATAATTATATCATATGATGCAATGACGCTGCTATGTTATTAAATTAGTAATAATTAGGCCATACAGAAAGTTTCTAGATTCTGATAAAGTAAACCACTTATAATGTATAATTGTATTGACTCTTTTTCAAAGTATTCTCCCGGATAATTTTTACACTTTTTCATTCTTTGGAACCATTCGGAAAAGCAGTTGGGGAAGTCTTCTTCGGAGATCTCCACAATGGCTTATCTGAACGCTATCACCGCCGCTTCTGGGATCGCGAACCTTATACCTCTAAGTTTATCCATAAAGAAATCGTAGGGTACAAGGTTCGGACTGTATGGTGGATGCGTCATCAGTTCCACTTTTAAGGTCTTCAAAATCGCCTTTGTAATCATCGCGGATTGGTTAGATGCATTATCGTGATGTAGGACTACTCTGCTACGAGGAGGCTTTTCATGAACTCTTTTTAAAATGCTGGGAAAGAAAATATTAATGTACCAGTCTGCAGTAACTATTCTTTGGCTTCCAAATGAAATTTTCTTGTAATATCCCGTCTGGCTAAAATTAGAAACAACCATTATTTTACCGCTGCTTCGATCTTTTGGATTTTTCCTCCAAAGGAAAGACCCACTCCGCCGATCGACTCTTTCTTTCAGATTCGTAATACACCAGCTTTCGTCTTCTGTTACGATACTGCTAATCATTTCCCTCTGATGTATTTTGTTATACATAATTTTATCACACTACTCTAAAAGCTTTCGTTTTTGAACTTCCATTAACTCAAGAGGTATCCATCTCGAACAAAGCTTTCGAACTTTCAGGCGTATATGCAAAATATTTTGACTTAGCTCTTGTCAATGTTATTATTGTACGAATTTGCTGACATGTAATATTTTTATTCGATTGAATTAATTGTAGTACCTACAGCATCAATGCTAATTTCTGTTAGCGCTGTCATCTTGGAGATGAATACGTCCACGTTAATTTTTTTTCTAACAGAAGTACACATATCTACGAGATGGGGCTTCATCAACCAAACGCTAATTAATGTCTATGGTAGCTTTTTTGTGGACTTAAACTATAGCGAAAATTTTAAACAATCATACATCGAAAATTTCCTCATGCTTAAATCCATCGTTAGGTAAACACGCAATTTTCAAGATGGCGCCACAAAGAAAAACCAAATGGCAGACAAAAAAAATTAAATACATTCTACAGCCAAAGACTTATATTTAAAAAAAATAGGAAATACTTTTTATATATTAAGTGGCCAGTTCCAGAAACTTTCATTATGGAACACTTAGCTGATACGATGTTACGTAGATAATTTATAATGGGTTCAAGATTGGTTGAAGATGGAAATGTCTGATCCGCTGTTTTCTCAACATTTTTCTTTCTTCATATTTTATTTCAGATGTTTTCATATTGTATTTGTTTACTTTTAAAAGTTCAAAAAATAATGTGTATCGTCTAAGCTTTTATCGTGCTTAAGAAGTAAGCCAGAAATAATAACACCGCTTATTTGGTTACATTGATTATTTTGTTTTCGTCACTGCTTGAAGAAGATCCAAGGGGATGTTTAGGTTATTCATCTATCCTGCATTACAGCTGTGCTTTGGTGACTATAGGTGTGCCTTCTGACCCATTACATATAATGAGTATATTCTAATATTTACTCGCCGCAGAATGTATCGAGAAGAGTATTGACGAATTGATAATCTAACAAAAGCTTCCGGAACCCCCTCGGCCTTCCTTTATTCAATCAGATAGTGCAATTATAATGTAAAAAATATATTAACTGCATGAGAAACAAAAAGAAATATTAATGATAGAGAACATACATTTAACAGCCTGTTCGCGACAACAGGCCTACATTGCTTTCAAGAGGTAACCGTGTACGTCCGTCTAAACAAAGGTTTTATTTTATTTTATTTTGACTTTTGTCTGAAAAAACAAGACTTTGGATAGTGAGATTAATTCATATATGAGATTATTATACATGCTAAATTGAGTTTAAAGTCATCCACAACTTTTTTTGATTTAGGGTTTCATTACTAAGAAAAACAAATCTGAATATTGTTTTAGTTTATTGATTATTTGCAACAACTACAATAAACCTTAAAAATATTACTATTACATATTAGAAATGATTAAAAAAGACTACATAGAAAAATTAAAAAGGTTGGAAATCAGGATAGTCTCAATTGATGTAAGCTTGGTTTTCAAGATATAACGGTAATGGCACTAATTAGCCATTCATTACACATACATAGTAGCAAAATAAAATTAAAATTAAAATAATGATCATAAGATAATACCAAAAATGTGTACGTAACTATTATATTTATATTTCTATGTGTTCCATATCTTTTAACAATGTTTCACGAAATTGAGACTTGAAATTATACAATGACTTCGATCGCAGTCGCACCCAACCGATTCCATACAATCGCCGAATAGTAAGAGAAAATTCCTTGAAAGCTAGTAGTTTTATATTGAGGTATAACCGCCATATGCTCAGAGGCTCGCGAGGAGTAGGTATGGCGGTAACAAAACCAGGTAATCAACAAATAAAGTTAACGCGGTATTTAGTTCGTACTATCATGAAAACATCTGAAAATTTTCTGAATTTTGGACTTAAAATAAAGCTGTTTCTCGGTAATCAAGGCCCACCCAAGAGTAGAATTATACAGAATGTAGGTTTTTTAACATTATAATTGTAAATTTTCTACAATAGAGTGTTATTTGAATTTATTTGTATCTTTATTATTATTCTACAATTCTAAATTTCAAATATCTAATAATATTACTATTCCCTTAAGCCACGAAATGTTAAAAGAAATCCCATATTACATCAATTGAAAGTATCTAGTCTTTTCGTTAAATTGAGGAAATGAAAGAAAGAAAGCAGCATTGTAGATTGTTTTCGCATGGCGATCAGACGGGCGGGTTAATTCTTAATGCGCGTTCTATTCGGTTGGTCGGTTGAAGGTTCACATCAACATGAACGCGCCGATAACGAACCAAGAAGCTCCAAATAGACGAGAGAGATTCATCTACTCCCGCGGCAGAAGTCATTTATCCGGAGGTCTGTGGAGTCAAGCTCCATCGTTGATAAAGATTACCGATTCTCTATTTATTCAACTTTCCAACGCGGTGACCGCGAACGCGCAGCAATAGAGTTGTGTGTATATATACCAGATGCGACACGAACGCAATTCGTCCGATCGAAGGACTCCTCGAATCCCTCCAAAGGAGCAAGGCAGGACCACGAGTGAATATGTTGTGTTATTTTAATATTTATTTCATACCGCATAACTTAGTAACAGTGACTGCTCAGATTGTCGATACTACTAGAGATCCGACCATCACAGGATGGTACAACGATCATTGTCGTCTTTTCACCTTGAAATGCATTGCAACAGTTTTAGAATATAACGCCACTACCCAGCAGAGACCTAACTCAAACAGCGAGGGCACTGGTAAGCAGCCAGTAGTTCTTCCTTACTCCCAGATTACCGATATTTGAAAAACTCCTCCTTCCATTATAGAGTGGTCACTACCAGAGGTCATTTGCGCGAGCCTCTATTGTGAGCAATTATAGCCCGTGGTGTCCTATGTCTGCGGTCGCCGGAATCGGATGGCCATCGGGCTATTATAAAGATAGATGCCGACGGCTCAATATCGACCCCACTTCTTAGGAAAGTACGTTTCCGATTCCCCCGGTACTTTGCCAGATATAATACTAGTTTTGCAAAATGCACTACCCTGGGCTCGCTCCAGGGAATACTTTTATCCATTTCCACTCTTCGAGGCGGCTCCCGGACAGGAGCTGAGCCATGAATTGGGCCAGCCACAAAACAAGTCGTTATTACGGTTTAACCTGCTTGGCACCATTCAGCCCCGCTATATGTAATACTTACAGCACTATAAAATAGAAGGAAGAGGAAATTTGACGTGCGAGTAAACCGAAGTACCTTGCTTGTTGTTAGATAACGATTGACTATTGTTTGTCGGATTTTTATTCATAAATACGATCGTAGGGCCATGTAATAGGATATTTTCTGATTTAAACACAATAATAACGGATAATTACACCGAAAAGCCTATATAAGTAATTTATTTTTTACTATTCAGAAAATCCTGCAAAAATTTAATATTATTTGTGCGATTTCAATAACCGTATTTTTATAACGCAGAATTGTCAAAAACAAAAATTTGGATATAAAGGTAGTTTAGTTGTTTGATTTTAACGATTTAACATGACCGATTTTTAACCTGAAGAAGTAGATAGATAGATAGAAGACTTTGTATTATTATAATCTTAGAAGATATTGTGCAAGGGCGGATTTACCATCTCAAAGACAATCTCTTGCAGTGCCAACCTTTAAGTCAGAAATCAATCTTGCAAGGAGATTATGACAAAAGCAGTAGGTATGTCTTATACTGTTGGCCTCCAATATCCTAATGACTGGACAATTGTTGGTCTCTTTTGCATTCCTCTTCTAATGTAATGTGAAATAATATTCTATAATGTATTTATATCCTTCCATCATACAATTCCAGATCCCAATAAGTATGGAGCTATTCAGGGGATAAGTCATGTCCCCTTTATAGTGATACTCCGTGCACAGCCTTGGCCAACTGCAGATTTTTTTTATTGTATTTTGTATTGCTATTATATCGCGTTGAACAGTTATAGATGTGTATTTCTTTAATAAATGTTGTTCTTGCGAGCTAACCGCTGCTTGAATGCCTGTCAGGACGTGGCTACAAAGAAGCGAAAAAACGTACTCCTAAATGCTAACAACTTCTATGTTACGTTATGAAACACTAAGCAGACGCGGTATACAAAGGAATTGGTTACTTTAAAAGTTGTGAAGCTTCTGCATTAAATTGACATTCCTACCTCGTTTCATAATCTGTGGCTCCGATGCTGAGGAGCGGCCGCAGCCGGGCCGTGGCCCGATCTAACCGCTCAGATAAGAGTGGCTATGATGAATCTTTCCTTCTCTTTCAATGGAGCCGCGGGCTCTTTGGAGATATTATAGGTACCTACCTACCTTACGGCTAGCTCATCCGTTATAACCGGTGGCTTCTTTAACCTTTAGCTGCTGACGTGGTTTTGGATAGGACGAATGACGTAACTCCTGATGTGACATAAGAGCTAATAAATCGTCCTATATATATAGTCTTTAAGTTTCAACGTACAAATTAATCAGGACGTAGATTTACTTATAACATGTAGCCAAGAACATTACTTAATGGGAAGACTAAGGTGATGTTCAGCGAAATTATTTTAAATTTTTAAAAATTAAAACCGAAAAATTAACTTAAATTTCAGGAAACCTGAGATTTATCAATCTTATTATGAGAATAATGAAATATTTTTTTACTAGGGTTCAATTGGGGATTGAAATAGAGCCGTGATATAATTACCATAGCACTGTCACCCACTTTGCTCCGTCATAGTCGTTTATGAGATCACTGATTCTTAATGCTGTTTATAACGAATTATTTTTATAGTTTTCCCATGCGTTTGGAATATATTAAAGTTATAGGTACTATTTGTTTAGATTTTTTTTACGATAAATTAGTTTTCGGCAAATCCAATCTTATGGTCTCGCAACAATGGACAGTCGTTTATTTTTAGTTTTTAAACTAAATTTGTTGTTGTTTTATTATTTAGTGACAATTTCGGCCTTGAAAAATGAAACATTTTCAAACATCGCATGCAGGAAATATGTATTCCCTAAAGCTAATTATTCTTATTTCATTTTTTTAGTAAACAAATGGTAACTATAATTTTAATGTACTATAAATGTGTGGAGAATAAAAAAAGTGATTATCCACCTTAATATAGACTTGTTGCAACAGGAATGTATTGTCCTCAATAATTCAAAATTATGTCCTTTTGATCTTTAATCTTTAAACTTTATTTATTATGATGTCTTAAACTTTATACAATAATTTAGCTAATCGCTAAGTCCTATCTAATTGATCTATGTCCGTACTAAGGTAGGCTTACTTATATTGTGGTCCAATTGAATTTACATAAGCCTGTTTGTGCGCATCAATGATAAAAATAAAATTATAGAGAAGCATAAAAATAAATGAATAAAATAGTAATAACA
>JAOPUG010000376.1:12057862-12083349 GCA_027564375.1 Micropterix facetella | reverse complement strand
AAAGATAGACAATGAAAAAATCCTACATATGTTCATGCTTTCCTGAGTTACATTCCGAAATAATTTTGAATCCGTCTAATACCTCCTGCATTTACCCCTAATTGACATCTTGGTCATCTTCTCGTATGCAGAAAGTAATATTTAGGTGGATCATGGGTCAAATAACAGTCGACATAAAAATAGGTTAATATGCGATTTTGCCCCGAGTCATTCTCACTGATGGATAGTTTTATAGTTTATATATAAATTATTACAGGTAAAAAAGCGGCATTTTTCAGATTTATAGGCAATAATTTTACAACCCCTTCAATCCAATTATTCTCAAATATTTTTAAAGTCACTAATGGCCCAGTAAAGCTATTATATTAGGCGGCAGCTCGATCATATCGCTGGTCGAAAGCGTCAATAAACCTCCATGAGAAGGCGTCATCGTCACTATCGCCGATTTCAAGTTTATGGTTTCTGGGTCCATTAGCGTTTCCTGTTATGCACCTAATGGACACTTTAAATATGATGTCACCTTTAGTTATCCGACAACTCCACACACGGGCACAGGCGGAGTATCCACAGGTATACCGCGGGAAAACGTTTATCTAGAATTTATGTCCCAGGTTATACTGTTAGTAACAATCGATAAGGTGTCTGACTGGCCATACCGTACTCTAAATTGCTGTGTAGGTTATGTGTAAGTCATTATCTATGTGTTGATAATTTGTAAAGCAAACGGAACGGTAAAAAGCGTTTTCGTTTACAGTATTTATCTATTAGTAGGAAATGAGCAACGGGATGTGGAAAGCTTAGCAAACAAGGAAATACACAGTCATGTTAAAAGTGGAGGCCGCTTTCGAAAGCTCGCTGCCTAAGAAGGCGTACCCAGCTGCTCTAAGACTCGTATTCAATCCTAATTGGATGTTCTCTAAAGCATCTCTTGGTTTTATGATTCGTGTCATCATCAGAGGTTTTTCTTGTAAATTTATTTGGAAATATTCAAAAATATTTCAATAATTCGGTGAAACTCGCTTTGCGGTCGGACCTGTGGTAACACTTCGGGCGGCCCTGGACGGTTGATGTATTGGTCGGCTTACCGGCCTTGCTCAGCTGACGAATATCCGGGGGAGTTTACCGGCCTTGCTATTCAGGGAAGTCTAGTTGCATAATGCTACTTAAGGCGCGGGGCACGTGTAGACCTGACGTCTCTTATGCTTAGAAACAACCCGATGGCGACCCGCTCTCGGGTGATATTTTCCGAGTAAAGGACGCCACGGGTCCTTTCCGAGTGACGGAATGCCGTGTTATTACGCCAGATAGAGGTTGCGAAAGCACCTTCGAGCCTGGAACCAAACTGGTGGATGGAGAAATCCGTCTAAATTTCGTAGTTAGGAGGTGAGGCTAGCCCGCCGGGCAGTTTGCTGCCCGGTGTCACGCTATTTGGCGTTGGTTTCTAAGAGGAAAGCGGCGTAGTTGGATAGTAGATATGTTACGTCCAAATCCTTATCTCTGGGCGATATACCGATACAGTTTGTTGAAACGCCTCTGAGTGACGGTTTCGCCTGAGTAATGATCTTAAATCTGAAATGAATGAAAGTATATAACACGTACATATTGGATTTTCTGTAATCGCCTTGGCTCCATGGGCCATCACCAAGTTCAGAGACAAATTATTTGGCCCTAAAATAGTCATAGCCTTCGACCAGACAGTGACCGTTGCACATTCTCCTTTCGACCACGTTTTCCACCACGCCGCTTTCACTGTTTCAAAGGTGATATGATATTACGGTAATGATTGGTATCGTGTCATTCAAAAGTATTGTCAGGACGCATCTCACTGCGTCACAGCGTCGTTACAAACATGCAACGTAAATATAGACAGTTTAGTGTAGAGATGCAGCGTGTATAATACTGCCAGACTTATAAAGTTGGCAAAGACGTTTTACATACCATAAATAGTCATACACCATTATGCCTCATATATTATCGAGCAATAGAGACACGCCTGCTTACAACCGTGTCCTTGAGTGGCCATTATTTTAGTCAGGTAGATCATTATTGTAGGAGCTCATATGTTTGTTTTCTTTCTCAGTATAGTCATGTTGCAGGCAATACTATCGCAAAATCTGAATTGGACACTCGACATATGTACTATATTATAGGTAATGTGATACGCTACGTGATGTGATAATGCTTTAATGTGACAATGCTGATATCACTACGCTAGCAAACTCTAAACACAAATGAAAGTGTTTTACTTTCTAATAGACCAGTATAGTATACCCCTTTATATTATTATACCCGGTTGGACTATAGAATTACGCACGCGTGCTGTCGCTTTGCGGTTTTTATACATTGACAGGAATGAGATTTCCCGCCCTTTATTTTGTCTCATCTTACTCATTCTGCTTAGCTAACTATAGTTATTGCATAGTCTGAGTATCGATGTACGTTTAAAGTCCCCTAAATTTGAGTATACAGGTAAGCTGCAATATTAACATCTATGAATTGTGTATATCGCCTGGTAATAATATTGTAAATCCAATGCAGTTACCACTCAAATTATTATGAGGATTTTTTTCTGATTTGCAATCGTCCAACGTTTAGAAAGGCTTCTTCAAAGGCCTGTGGAGTGCATGCGATGTTATGTTTACAAGCAAGTATACTACATTATCTACTAACGCTCACATCAGTCGGCCAAATTATGCACAATAAAATTAAAAAATCCTTCGGCTTCTAAATCATGTCGACACACATTCTACGATTCAATAAAATGTGGCGATGTGTAATTTGGATGAACTTAAACATTTTGTAGATAAGCTCTCTTCACCTTAATGACGCCAAATGCCCGTAATCAAGGTGAGAAAATTCGTGAGCAGTGACACTGTTTTTATAACGTATTCGTCTCATAACGGACAGCGGCATTTGAGTGATTTGCGACGTGACGTCAACGAAAAAACCTTAGCATTGTCCGCGGCCGTGTCGCGGCATTTGTGGCATTACGGACGGAAACTACTTAATTGAAGCACTTGAAATAACAGTTAATTAAAGCACTTGAAATAACGTTATATTGCAGAAGCAGGAATATTGATTGTCTATTGACACCAAAGAATTTAGAAGCTCGTGCGGGGCTTGCAAGTTTCTAAATTCTTTGATTGACCCTAATGAAGTGTTATTGCTATGAAATAGAAATTTAAGCAATGAGACCAATATTAATCTAAAAAATATGACCAATATTAATCTACTACTTGAGAGCGGATGGATTTTACTCCATTATAATATAAATCGAAATATTTATTGTCATCTTTTTCGTGGTGCTTTACTACCGTAGAGAGATAATGATATATTTTATTTTGTTGACTTCTGAGATGCGAACCATTATTTCTCTGCCGATAGGATAATGTATATTTCGACTTTGTGTAGTTATAACCCTCTAAGCCCAATTTTAATTAAAACTATTTCATCCTAATATAAACTAGTTTTACCAAAGTCCTTCAGTCAAAACTAGTATTGACTAATCAAAACTAGTTTTGACTGAAAATAATCAGGCAAAACTAGTTATTACTAAAATATAGCAATTAAAACTGTTTCTAATAAGATGAAAGAGATGATAAACTGAAATATAAAAGTATTGTTGGTATAATAGGGAACTCTTTTCAGCCTTCTGGTTCTTTACATAGAATAGAGATGCTCGCGTACATCCACTGATGCTGGCTGCAGCTTAAATTTTTCTTTTATGTTCCCAGACAGCAGGTCGATGACACGAATCCCGATGTATATCTTTGCTTCATCAACTTCGAGAAGGCCTTTGCTAGAGTAAAATATGAGTTGTTGAATATTATTCCGATGTCAGGCATTGATAAAAAGCCTAAATTAGCAACAAAAAGCGAATATCAAGGTACGTAATTATCTGACCAATGAAGTTGAAATCAAGTGTAGGATAAGGCAACGGTGTATTTTGTCTTCTCTTTTGATTAACGTTTACGCTGAACAAACCTTTAATGATGCTCTTGAAAACATTCAGTTTGCATAAAAATCAATAGAGTCTACTTTAAAA
The DNA here is from genome assembly GCA_027564375.1 of Micropterix facetella. Classification (NCBI taxonomy): domain Eukaryota; kingdom Metazoa; phylum Arthropoda; class Insecta; order Lepidoptera; family Micropterigidae; genus Micropterix; species Micropterix facetella. Next base: position 12,079,304 of record JAOPUG010000376.1, on the reverse strand, counting down.
ACCAACGTTAAGCCAACTATACAGATCTGATTGTGATAGCCTGCAGGCTGCAAATTGCATTTTGCAGTAACTATTCGCTCGTGATGCAGAAGTTTTGTTTATCGCCCACCCCATCAGAACAATTATGGCTTTTTTTAAGGAAAATTGGACACTTAGCTACTTTTGCTTTAGAGTTTCATCGTATACTGAATACGGATAAGTACACGACTATTTGCTTGCCTGAAGTTATTGAATAACTCTGTAAAAGCAATCGTAAACCTTACATCATCTTGCACCATGAAAATGCCAGCTGTAACACGGCCAGACAAACGATTTTTTTTGAAGTGAAAAACGTAGAACTCACGAGTTAGCCTCTATACAGCGTTGTATTTAAAACTATCCTCGGGCGAACCCGTCACTCCGAGGCATTTCAACGAATTTTATCATTATATTGCCCCGAGATGAAACATACAGAATTTGGACAATACATATCCACATATTATCCACTACGCCACTACCCGTCAGAGTCCAAACCATACAGCAAGGCACAAATAAAAGACACCCAGCGTGTACACTCGCCCCCTGACTACCAAATTTAGAACAATTTCTTCATCCACCCGTTGGGTTTCGGGCTCGGAGTCGCTTGCGCGACCTCTACCGGATGTAATAACACGGTATTCGGTAACTTGGAAATATTGTGTACCCGAGATGTACTTTACTCGGCGTGATCACCCGAGATCGGGTGGCCAAAGGGTCATTTCTAAGGTTAGGTAACATACATTCCTAGACCCCTCCGGGTTTCAGTCGACTGACAACACGGCCGGAAAACCGCCCCGTGCGCCAGGGGTCCAGTTCCGCCCGAGATTTCGCCCCCAGATCTGACGAACAGCCAAAATGTATTGGTCGGCTTACCGGGTTGGTCCCTCTTCGAGGAGGCTCCCGGATAGGAGCTGCCCCGCGAGTTGAGCCGACCAGATCACAAGCGACCATTATAGCCCAAGCTATACGGAACCGGTAGGAACCAAGTCAACCTCTATACAGTCCCGACATGGCACCTTGTGACCTTGTTTCCAAAAATTAAGACCCAGTTACGCAGTCAATTATTTTCATCGCCATAGGATAAAATAGTATAAAGAATATAAAACGAATTTACCCAGTGAAGTTTGTAACAACTGAAGTTTCGGCGATGTTGCAACCGCCGTTGTCAAGGGTGGACTGTCTACCCTGGACAACGGCCATTGCAACGTCGCCGAAACGTCAGGTGTTACAAACTTCACGCGGTAAAATCGTTTTATCTTATTTATAATGTCAAACAACCGCGATAGCCTTCGATTTCATAGGATAAAATATGTTACGGAGGTCACCACGAAGGAGTGGAATAAATGTCATGAAAATTGATTTATACATATGAAAAAGGAGAATATTTTAAGAAACAATAAATTGTTTTTGGCCATTCATTGCCATTTTTTCTTATTCATTCCGGAAACTTTCATTGTGGCTCTTGTAGAACCCACTGCTAAAGCGCCCATGACAGTTGTTTATCTGGATGGCAGTCGTTAGTGGTGTGATTTAGACAATTTTCGGCCACGATATCGTATACGAATTCTTAGTAGGATGGTGTGCAATACCTTCCATCATGACCAGGCTAGCTATGATACTCCAAGCACAATTCTTATATCCTGACTTGGTGCGTCAGTGTGTAGTGTCCGTAAGCTCGTCATCTGCATCAGCTAGAGTCTAGAGCAATTGCACAAGAGCATGTAATGACCGCTGATCTCTGCGATCAGCCCACGTAATTAGGAGCTCGGTAAATATTCTTCGTCTTCGCCGGACCAGCCATTATGCGCGCAGATAACGATCGATGTGCGTTGACGCGAGTCATTTGTTCGCCGGCCGAATCGCGTGTTTGACTTTGTACAAACCGCGACTGAATCGGACACGAGCGAGTCGCCTCTTGAGGTAATTATAAATCAACAGTGTAAAAGTATCTCCAGTGTAGGAGAGCCTCAGCTGCAGCGCCACGATATCGCTGCAAAAGGGTGGACATACGACGATAGAGGTATGAACTTACGCACTGGTAGATCTTCAGTAGACATTTTTGCATGAAATTAGGGCAGTTTGAGAAAAGTTGCTGGAATGTGGCCCGAGGACAAAGAGACGGAATATCGGAAAAAACTAGCAAGTAATGATCTGCATCGAGTTATTAGTAATCAGCGCCGTCAATGATGATGGTGACCATGAAAGCTCTTTGATTAAAGTATAAACCAATGTTTTGTTTCCCAAAAATGTAGGTAAAATATCAGACTATATATGTAGTTACGCTTATCACTGACTCATTGACTGATCGCAGCCTTGTATCGAAATTAGCTTTTCAATTCGCGGTCGCGACGCTATCTATCGCGTTCTCTTTGGCGACATGTAACACGCTCTCTTTCTGTTCGTAACGCTGTCGGTAATTAGGATGTGACAATGTCGGTGGTCGATGTCGCGCTCTCTCTCTCTCTCATATTTGCCGAGTTTGACCGACGACGCCCGATCATACTTTGGTCGATGACAAATTAGCTCGCTGGCGCGAGGCTGGCCGCATAAAGTACGTATGTTCTAAAAATAAATTAAATTGGAAGATTTTTTAGAGCGCGTGACGTTTACCACCGCGAAGTGGGATCTATTTGGCGGGTTTGTATGACCTTTATATGCAACAAGGTAAAAGAATAGGCAATAGACTAATCTACTTTCTATTAAAATGTCTAAAAAAATAACATGGCTGTCAAGATTAACATGGAATAGAATTGTCATAGAATTAACAGTTAATTAGAATTATTATAATTGTCATAGAATTAACAGTTATTTGCTAAATAGGAATAATATTATTTTTTTTCGTCCTTGCTGTAACGGCCCACCTTAATGTCTAACGCCTATTATCTTACAGGCAGCCGGCGTTTATAACATCACATGGCAGTACTCATCCATCTAAGTAATGACCGCACCCGATGCTGCTTAACTTCGGTGATCTCACGGAAGCCAGTGTTTCAAAACGACTACGGACGTTAGGATCGTTACGGACGTTATGTCATATTTATGGCGATACTGTATTTTTGAACATTCATGACTCAGTGGTGTCTGTAAACTCCTTCACTACTATCTACTAAGTCACTGCTGAAACACCATTACATAACTGTATATAATAACACCATGACAATGCCATTGACGTATACTCTCGCTCCGTCTGACGTATCGTAACAATTGCCATACCATTAGCTTCTTTCTCACTCACACCCACAAACACTCTTCCTCTCCAGAAGTAACGATCGCGCGTTTTTCTCGGCGTGATTTAATATGAGCGCGCGCGCATGAATCCGAGCGGCGCTGCGGGCGTCAGCGTCCCGCTGATAGCTTAATTCCCGGACTACGCTCCGTATTTCGGAGAAAACTGCAGAGTAACTGTAACTCCGATTCGACCCACTTCACAATGGGAGACCTACACTTTAATTGGGCGGTAATGACACTTGTTTTAAGAGCGGCGAACATTCACAGCGCCGAATTGTACATATTTCTCTAGACTTGTGGCATTCAAATAAGACTATTGAATGTTGCAGGCCTTCAAGATGAACACTGACGAAAAGATGAAGACCGAAATGGAATAGCTTTATAGGACCTGTGGCGTGATGATCTGCGGCTAATTCGAAGCCTACTGTTTAAGATGCACAATGTCTGCACACTACAGGAGTACGCCCTATCTTCAGCTCAGTCAGCGTTAGAATCGTTTGTTGATCCATCATGCATACGTGCATAAGTGCATGTGCATAATTAAAAGCAATCTTTATATTGATCGAGGCTTCGGATATTAATATCTAGATTATAGTCTTTACGTTAAAGATATATCATTATGGAATGATAAAATAGGAATGTGAAAGGATTAAGCTTACCGAATTAAATGTTTAAGAGGTTCGATACCATTAAATTGCAGTACTTTGGTCACATTATACGAAATGACAAAACTTATTCTCCAAGAATAAATTGAAAACGTTAAGCAGGACCACGAACGACTACATACATGGTTAAAGAATATACGTTTTGATTTAGCTGCAGCGCATTTTCAATTAAACTAATTGCAGCATCCAAGGTTAAACTTATCCCAACTAACCTCTGATTGCAGAGAAATTATAAGAAACGAAGACGTCTTTGAATGGAATTGTTGCTAGAAGAAAGAACCAGAGTCAGAAATTTGCTGAGGTGGATATATAACATCACCAGATGTTCCATTAAAACTACCATGATATTAATAAGAAATTGGTAATTATAATTGTTTCTTTACTAATATGCTTATATACTGTAGCGGACATCAGAGAAGGAAATATATAATTTTCCGCTACAAAAATAAGAATTAAACGAAAAATAAAACGTGAATTCTCTTTAATTCAACATCGATAAACTCTGCAACAAACAAGATTGTAAAAAAAACAAAAGTATGAGATGGGAACTTTATATCTATTAAAAAAGAGATATTTTGTTTACTAGGTTAAAATGCAAAAAAAAACCAGACAGATTTACAAAATTAAATTATAGTATCTGACATTATTTTACAAATATCAACCATCTGGGACCTACATGTAAAAGGTCACCAATAACAACCTCTAGGAAAGTTCTAAAAAAACTCCAGCATAAGAGTGAAAATATTTAGTCTGAAATTGAAAACTTTTGAATTGTTGCAACAATTAAGCAATACACAAAATCCTATTTAACATCGTGGAAACTGACTGCCAATCTCTAGGAAGGCGTTCGATGATACCATAATAATGACATCATGATACAAATAACTCAAGTATACTAATCGAGTAGTTGCTACATCAGTCCATTACATACATTTCCTAACATAAAATGCTTTGTTTATACATAGACGCCAATGTAATTTAAAAACTATGTTTATTTCCAGAACAAAGTTCTTCTCTAACAGGAACTAAAATGGATCCTTGCAGAATATTTATATTCACTAAGGATCCTAACGATATTCATAATATATTTTTTGAGTATGCCCTTATTTTATGTCCTTATCTCTTACCCTATAAGTTTATCAAAAATATTTCATGACCAACAGACCCAACATAGCTTTGAGCGATTGCGGCAAATACTACTATTATCCATTGATCGATCTACTTTCCCATGAACTAAATATTCACTTCGTAAGCGGTACTCCATCACTTATTGTGGAACTGTCTTTTGTGAAATCATATTGTTGGCAACATTAAAAAATAGTAATATTATATTATATGAATATGGAGCAAACGAACTAAATTTTATGTAGTTCTGATATAAGAACATAGTTTATTTTCAACATCGACACGAAACATTTTTTTGATTGATGATTTTGGAAAACCACAAAAATTCAGATCACCTATATAACAGATAAATAATAATAATAACACCAATATATAAGTTTTTTATTGTGGTCAACAAATGACCGAAGATTTTATATCTCCTTTCGGAAAAAATAAATGTTAGCTATCTCATTGTCAACAATGTCACATAAATAAAGGTGCTGGGGGATAAATCGTTCCGAAATCATTCGCTTCTTTGGTGAAATTGGTATCAGAATATGGTGATTTGTAGAATAGGATTGCAAGGATGGGATACTATTCTATTGTGATACTAAAAGGACTATGAAACATGGATGTAATACATGATACTGAATTACATGCCAAGAAAATTTCTGTAGTAGCCGTATATACATAACTTTATGCCACATACTCCTGTACATAACCTAAATTACTTATATTACCTTCATAACCTACATTATGTACATTAACTACATTATCGCCGCATGTCGTTTGTCCTGTCAAACTCAATTTTAACCATATTTACCGCATTATTGGATATTTTACGGTCGTATGTAAAACAGGAATGAGAATTTTTAAATTACAATTTGGGAAGTAAAGACCATTGACAAGGGTTGACGGTGAAGGTAAACGAGATTTTATCCTCTAAAGCGATTTTGCACCCGATTGGCTTCCTGATACCAATGTGCCTTTATAAAAGGGCCTACGAAATTATCTCATTATCGGTTTGGGAAATTGGAAAATGTCGAGGAAGGTCAATGGTCTTATCTGATAATAGGTAATATCCAGAGACAATTTTTGAGATATATTTACTTTCGACAAGTTGGTTTCTATCCCGCGCTCTATCTATCTAGCTTCATTTTAAGCATGATGGGCTACAATACACTTGCATTTCGTAGGCGTATTGCAATAATTATCTACACCTATAAAATCATCAAAGCGAATGTGTACTTACCACAAATACTAGGAAATTTGCCACTGTACGCCCCGGTTAACTATATATGATGCGAATCACCTGCAGTTCATAGAGCCAGCACACCGTACAAATATAATAATTCATAGACCGATTAATTGGACGATTAAAATAATGAACAGGTTACCATCCGATTGACATTTTTAACACTTCTCTGTGGAAAATCAAAAAGGAACTGCTTCTTCAGTTAATCATAAAGTAATTCTAACAAGAAATTTTTCCACCAAATAAAATGTATTTTTAAAGTTTTATTTTTGTAAATATTTACTTTATTAGTGTGAGTACATACACATTGGCATTGCATTTAAGCAGACACGCTGTAATGTTACGTTACTTATTTTGTTTGAATAAAAGAATAATGGAATAATTGGATTTCTAAAATATTTATTAAAATCCTTATCTAATTTTATTTCTCAAAAGAGTTTATCCAAAACAATATTCAAGGCTACAATATGCATAATTTCTTCATTCATCTTAGAACTCTTTTGCTATAATATTATTTGAACTTTTTTGCTATAATATTAGTCTTTTATTTTTCTGAATAAGTATATATAATCAGAATGATCGAGTTTCAATAAAATATGGAAATTCGCGGAATTGGCAGTCATCGGATATAAATAATATATTGAGTTTGCCGCCTCCTAAAAACGATAAGAAATTTCCCAAATTGAAATTGGCAAAGTTTACTCCCTCAGCGCCAATTCTGTGACGTTACGTGACTTTAGCAAAGGCAAAAAGGCGCCTTGCTCAAAATCGTGTGTTTATGGGCGGGTTAACGCGGCCGTGAAATTGCACTTGAAAAAGTTTCGAGTTTCTACGAATCTGAAAAAAAACCCTCTCTGACTTGACGTGTCACAAGCAATATTATTTTCATGCGTGAATGTAACTCTCACCGAATTGGAAAGGTGTCGAGTTTTCTGAGATTTCAATTTATACGACATGGTTGACCATGAGATGGTTATCATTTATTGTGTCCGAAAAGTTATATAAAATCTTGAGTGACGTAGTACTAAATTTATATTTTAATAATTATTATTGACTTATTATATAACGTGACTTAATTATTGCATTATTTTAAAATTTGTTTTTAATATACCTAATAATATGGTTTCACAAAAGGCAACTCTACAATAGATGCTGGAGCAACGCTGATGCAGTTTTCCGTAATCTCTCAATTTGACTCTGTTGATCATGAAACAATTTTGAAAAACTTAAAGTAAGAGATAAAGCCCTAGAACTATATACGCAACCAATATTAAATCTATTTCTGAACCTATTAGACTGGTCTTTTATTTTGGGAATAAACATAGTTTTTAAATAACATTGGGGTCCATATATAATCAAAGGTTACTGGTAGATTTAGCTCTGCAATATTTGATTTTAGGACAGCCAAGTAATTGGCTGATATTGCAACTGCTCGATAAGTTTACTTCAGTAATTTGCATCATTGCATCGTAACATATTGTATATTGTTATGGAGTGGGAGTAGAGCTGTAGAAACCATATTCATACTGCAAAATTTTTTACAACTAGGTACTCGTCTATGTCGTCGGTGTATCTTCGGAAATTCTTTATCTTCAGGACTTGATTGATTATAATTATGTCAACTGCTACGGGCGAACCCGTCCACTCCGGAGTGTTTAAGCGAATTTACCCGCTATATCGCTATATCACCCCAAGGCGAAACACAGATACTTGGGACGTAGACAATCTACTTACCAACTCCACCACCTGCCCGTCAGAGTCCAACGCCTTACGGCGAGGCACAGAGAATTATCATCCTGCGGGCAGCCTCACTCCCTGACTCCCAGATTTAGTCAGATCCTCGGACAACCCGTCTGGTTGCAGGTTCGAGGTGCCTTGCCCGGTCCTCTACAATAAGTGAGCGGCATTCCTGATATAGCGGATACGAGGCGTCCATTACTCGGCAACTCTCACCCGAGATCGGGTGGCCCACAATATCGTTTCTATGGATAGGCATCTTGAGATACCTACTTAGCCCTCCCTTTCTTAAGAAGCATACACTTCTAAACTCCTTCAGATATTGGTTAGTGACAGCTTGCCCGCCTCGTACGCCAGCTGTCCGGATCATCCCGACTTTCCATCCCCACATTCACCACACAGCGGGTTCACCGGGTTAGTCCCTCTTCGGTGAAGCTGCTGGGTAGGAGCTGCTCCACGAGCTGGGCCGACTAAAAGATATAACGACCATCATAACCCAGACTCCACGAAACCATTATGATCCATATCTTCAAGACTAACATTCCTCGTTTAAATATTGTTCATTCCCCTGCATAAATCATTGTACATGTGACTATTTCTAACATTGACAGAGAAAATTTATGCCGTTCAGCGCGAGTATATATTATAGAAGAACGTCAGTGTGCGAAATAAATAGTTACGGATGTGCGATGTAGAAAACAACAATCTGAAAGCATTATTTTCGCCCACGCCTCAGTCGGCGAGGCTTTATAAATCATAACGTTTGTAAATTGTAGGCGATATGTAGAGCACACGTAGCCGCGAACACGAGCACCGTTGATAGTAGCGCCGGGATCGCTTCGCTTATCTGGAGACGCATCGTATCCGTCGGAGGAGGCATAGAGTAAACGAAGAGTTGAATGTATTCAGAACTGAAAGCACAAGAATAAGACGCGATCTGCACGCTTGATGGATACCTGCGGGGCGAATACCATTAAAGAAAATGTGAAACGGGATGCTTCAATGTGGACAGCCATATATTTGTTCTTCTCCTGATTTATCTGCAAACTCATATTTTCTACTGCTCAGTGTTATACAATGCTTAACGACAAATACCACACGATGAGTCTGCACTTAGTTCAGCTGACCTGATTTCCATCATAAATCTTAGCCGTCTAGCAAAATTCAATTTGCTTATATTGAATTTTGAAGCAGCTTAGTAAAGTTGACGCCGATTGATAGACGATTCCATACAACCGCCGAGTATTAGGAAAACCCCCCATTAGAACTTGTTAATTTAAACTTAAGGACAATGGCGAGATGCTCACATGTGGCGATTCAGGGACCAGGTCATCAATGAGTAAAAAAAATTGTGGTTGCTCAGACCGGATTTTTATACCACTTTGGTTGCCAGGTGAAGTTGCCGTTGCTGGCTCATATTTAGTATGTATGGATACCCTAGTGAGGAATGGAGACACGTGATCACGAGGATGAATATTGAAGCAGAACGTAGCACTAGCATTTACATACCAGAGCAGCTCTTTGTCCCACCAGCCCGTTGATAGCATAGAAATATATTCACATTATATATATTTGTTTTCTCTTAAGCCTCATTAGATAGTGTTACTCGTCATTTCGACGGAGAGCAACTTATAGGCTTTTCCGAGTGCGGCTACAATAGACTGATTGTTAAATTTATGGAATTCAATTTTGTTATGTAATCACTGAGAAAATCAAATTCGGTTGGAATCACCTATATTCCGTGCACGAGAGATAGATGTAGAGTTACATATACAATACGAATATAGTAAAGAAAAATATAGACCACTACAATCTGTATAGTCGTGGGGACGTACCAGATAGTAGTCGACTTAGTGTCGATATAGTAGTGGCCACTAAATATTGTTTCAATCACTCAATGATGGTATCTCGCATTAAATATCTTTTGCTATTTGTATTGAGTCCTTAGTAGGTATTTATTATAATAATAGGTACTATTACTTTAATTAGATATACAATGTTATTATTACATTCTTTGTTTTCACCTATAACCTTCTTAGATAATAATCATTCCAGCACGGATTTTTCTCAGTGTATTTTTATGAAATATTACTGTGAAATAAATATATGTAATGAACTAAAAATAAATAAATAAAAATTTTCCATAATCTCTTGATTTCAGAAAGACCAATATAACAAATAATAATATTGTTTTCTTCATGTGTAAAAAAACCATTACCACGCAAGAATTTCACAATCAAATTAATATTTCAATACAAAATTCATTAAATGGAAAATATTCAATAAAAAAGACCTTGTGGCTTCAACCGATACCTAATTTTCAAAGCTACTTTAAAGGAAACTATTATAATTGATGAAGCGCAATGAATTAACTGAAAATGTACATTTATATAGAAGAGTAAAAGAAACTTAGTTGCTCAGAAGCCTTCAAGACCATACGTTGAAATGGTGCTCTTGGAAATTATGGGAGAGGGAACATTTCTGAATTCTGAGCCGCCGAATGGACATTGCAGGGCTAAAAGTATAGTACTATTCATTCTCAGGATCATAATGGTTCCGTGTAGGCTAGGCTATGATGGCCGTTATATCTATTACTTGGTCGGCCCAGCTCCCGGTGCAACCCCTATCCAAGAGCCTCCCCGAAGAGGGACCAACCCGGTGAACCCGCTGTGCGGTGGATCTGGGGACGGAAACTCGGGCTGATCTGGACAGATGGCGCACGGAACGGGCAAACCGGCCATGCTGTCACTGATTAATACCTGGAGGAATGTATGTTTTTTAAGAAAGCGGGGCTAAGTAGGTACCTCAAGCTGCTTATCCTTAGACACGAAACGTGGGCCACCCGATCTCGGGTGAGAGTTGCAGAGCAAAGGACACCCCATACCCGCGATATTCCAGTAAAGAATGCCGCTCACTTGAGGTAGAGAGGATCGCGCAAGCGACCTCGAACCTGCAACCAGACGGGGTGGTCGGAGGAATTTGACTAAATCTGGGAGTCAGGGGGTGAGGCTGTCCTCAGGGTGGTACTTTCCTGTGCCTCGCCGCAAGGTATTAGACTCTAACGGGCAGTGGTGGAGCTTGGTAAGTAGATTGTCTACGTACCCAAGTCTCTGTGTTCCGCCTCCGGGTGATATAGCGATAAATTTCGCTGAGATGCTCCGGGGTGGACGGGTTCGCCCGTAGCAGGTGACATACAATAAAGTCCACATTCCCAGAAATTCAATCTCTCCCTTTGATTTCAGGAAAGCAACCTGCTTGATATCTTTTAAACCCAGAACTAAGTCGCTAATATCATTTTCCATATAAAAACATATTATTCGTAAATTACAATTAGGTGATTAATAATGAAAAAAGCTTTTATTAAACTGTAGATATTTTGTCACATTGAAAAATATCTATACATACCTACTTACCGTTAATATTCTTATATTTTTCTTTAGATGTCGTCGTCTTTTTATTTTATTTTTTTTATACTCCCGGGCGGTAACGGCCCACCTTAATGTCTAACGCCAATTTCTTATCTTACAGGCAGTCTGCTTTTATAACATCACGTGGCTGTACTCATCCAAGTAGGTACTCACCAAGACCAAGGCTGCTTAACTTCTGTGATTTCACGGGAAACACTGTTTCAACATGGCTACGGACATTACACTACGGATGGACAATGACGTATGTTTATTCCGTCTGAGTAAAAAAAAACATTCCAATATTTTGAATTAAAAATGGCATTATAATACCTATTATAGCAGAAATCGCGAAACGAAGCTTTCAAAATCATGGTGCTTCTGATACATGTATACACCTCTACCCTAATCTGTGGCAGAGGTTAGCTGTGGCGACCGCGACTGGTGCGGGCGACAACGTACAATTACGCAAATGCTTTAATATCAGACTGCATCGCTTACTCCATATTATTATTTATCGTCGCGGCTCTGCGCTCGGGAAAAATGCTAAACGGCCCAAAGAATTGTCAAGGTCTCTTTTTATGCGGTGGCGGTTGCAGTGGTATATAGATCGTATCAGCTTTAATTAGCCAGCCGAGAACAAACAATGCCTTAGGAAATTTGTGAGGTCATAAAATATGAATCTCCATTTGCACATCGCATGATGCGACCTTCCCACACGCATTAAGCGAGGTCTCTACGACATTTTAGATTATAAAATTGGCAATTCCGATTATTATTCAATGATGAGAAAGATATAGCTTCAAGGGTGAACCCGGTGACTAAATAATTTTTTTTTGAACAAGTTCTTTAACGTGGCTTACGGGGAGTCGACTAGTAGAAATCGACCACTAACGAAAAAGCGCCGCTCGATATCGCCGATCAGCCCGGAGCCCACCCGTTATTTAGCGATATTCGGGGCGCGTGAGGCTGTCGAGCCGCTCGATGTATCAATTGTATAAACATGGTTATATTTGTAAAAGCGTAAGGAATTTTATTCTTGACGGGGGTCCCCCGAAGGCACAAGTTTTTTTTTAAATTAATTTAATTTCATCGAAATACACGAAAAAACTACAAATCGCAGGTCACCTTGAAAACTCACATTACTAAAAATTTGGTAACTTTGAGTTAGTAATGCAATTGTTAGATGCGAAATATTTGTTTCTATAACATGGAAAAATTCAGTGTTTGTATTTCATTATTCCATCATTAGAGAGCGGTAATGTCTATTAAATTATTTATTGTTCAAACCACTTTTTGAGTCATCACTTTTGAGTTGTAACGTTCTTCTTTGAGAAAGTGAGTAAAATGTTATCATTTTTATGCTATATTATACAATTGTATGCTATATTGCTACCATTACCTTATGAAAACTCTTGTAAATAATATATTGGTTTAAGTATAATCATCTCAATCCCGAATGAAGGTTTGAGTAATTTGTCAAGCTCTCTTATTCTGTTTTAATGGCTGGTTGAGAACAATCGCAGCATCCTTTTATCACAAATTGAATAATGGATACATTCAAAATTTTCAAATATTTCTTATTGTTATCCTATATATAATAGATGGCTTTCGCCGATTTAATGAATGTGATACTTACAATTTTTAGAGTGAGTTTAGCAAAGTAAAGTTGTCTATGGTGGGACATATTTAGGATATAATTTGTATAGAAGAAGACGTGGCTTCTCGGTTTTATATGTAAACGAAACCTGGTACAAGCGTTTTGCAGCCTTTTAATTTTATTTTGCTAATCGCATACGTTGAGTCCCCAAATCGTCGATATTTACTCCATGTTATTTATACACACATAGCTATATATTTTATATTTTGTGATGTCTCTCACGATTCACTAAATTGTGCGCATATCAAATATGCATTAGTCAATGTATCATGTAATACACAATAATGGCAGTACGGTTGCGGATCTCCTCTCTGTCGATTTACGGTGAATCGAAGCGCGTAATTGTAAACTTTATGCATGCGATAAATTGTCAGGAGCGCCATTGTGCGGTGAGAGCGCGTGACAATGTTACCTCATGTCGGCGGCTTGCAGTGTGGCCGAGACGGGCTGCGGGTACAGTAGACACGGGACAGTACGTATTCATTATTTGTAGGAAAATCATAAATGTAAGATTCTATACGCAATTAATCATATTTCCAGTCACAGGAGTTCGGTGTGCTCCTGACTTCCAGTTTGTAACGTCCAATTTGGACATTACAAACGTTGGACGTCATGTGAAAAATGTAACGCAATTAAATCGCCAAAAATACTTTTCTCGACGTTTCAATGTCCTAGAAACCATCTAAAAAATGTCGTGTCTCTGTCTGGATGTTAATATGCACGATACCTCGAGTAAACTATATCCGATTAAAATTGTCTTTCGCCAATCGATATTTATAGCCAATTCGTGGAGCCCAGTTGATGTTGGGGTATCTGATCTAGGGTTGGGGTACCTGAAATTGTCCCCCTAAAATTATTTTTTTGCATTTTTAGAGCATAAAACGGAATAAACGGTGGAAATAACGCAAAGAAAAGTTGTTGGCCATGATGTACGCACAAAATGAGGTACTTGTCGCATGGACACATTGGTTTTGTTATATTAATATTATTTATTAAATTTAATGATACGCTCGATAATGATCGACGACCGAAAGTACCCTCTATCTGTCGATACAGGAACCATCTAGCCTCGGCGCATTTGCGTGGCCGCGGTGCCGAATTAGTGTTGGCCACGGTGCCGCCAGATGACATCAAAATGTCAGAATTTAAGGTTTATTACACGTTTACTGCTTAAAACAGAATTAATGGTAGAAACAGCAGAAAGGAAACTTTTCGTCCATGTTGAGATGCGTAAAATGGGGTACATCCCTCCTGGGATAAATCCACTGTTTAGACAAAAATAACGAGAAGTCAGAAGTTTGGACCGAAGTTTGACAAGCTCTTGGAGTTTACACCTGCCAAGTTTTTAGTTTGAGGTGGTCGATCCTAGCGAACCCGACCCCTCTCGGGATATTATAACGATCGGTGTCGTCTTTTCATCCTGTGTCGTCTTTTCACGAGTGGTAAAACTGTTGGACAAACCACTGCCCTGCAGAGTCCTATCTCACGCAGCGATGGCACTGGCAAGCTAGTGGGGCTCGTTCCCTGCTTAACAGTTTTGGAAGTATTCATCCATCCACTAAACTTGTCGCAGATCGAGGTCACTACAGCTCATAGCACTCTTTGTCCGCTTTTGTCACCGAAGTCGGGTAGCTAATGGGTCATTCTAAATGTAGATAATATAAGGTCAATATTTACCCAATGTTTTTAGGAAACTATGTTTCCCAAACCCCCGGTAATTTAACAGATACAACATTGGTTTTGCAATGTTGTATTGCAATTCAGTTCACCTCTTTGAGAAGGTTTCCAGATGGGAGCTGAACAATGGACCAGCCACAAATAAGCTGCTCTTGCGGCCTTTTCAGGCTCTGCTTTGTTCTCCGTGTAGTTACAGTCAATATAGCTGTTCTTAGGAGAGCCGGAGGTACTTGGATCGACGCAGGATTAGTCATATGTAGTGTAAATCGGCGCAGTCTTTCCGCCTAACTTTCGGCGAAGATGATTTGGCAAACGCATGAGAGTATATAAGTGGGCGACGGTCGTTTGCGCAGTGGATGGCTCGTCGGACGCCCAAAACCTTTTACTGTGTCAATAGCCTACATATGTTAGATCATGTCCTAAATGGCGGATTTTGAGGTTTGTGAGGGTTTTGGCTGAGCCCAAATATATCTTAGTACTAGAACCAGACACAGCAGCATAAGTGGCAAAGAATTCTAATGGGAATATGCTGTTGGCTGTTAACTTTTTCTTCATGTGCCGAGTTCGTCTATCATGGATGTAGATGACAATGGCAGCGGTTTTCATTTACCTGGCCTCGATGACTGTGCTGTGATAGCTTTCCTTTGCCTTCCACATTTCTCACCGCTGTTGGAACGTCGTGATCGTGAATTCCACTACGCCATTCGATGTCCAATCTTGAACCGAGATTTCCGTTATTTAGTTAGCATCCCGTTTCTTGTCGGTATTGAGAAGCCAGCTGCCACTTCCCAATCGGGGGTCTTCAATTGGAATTTTATATACTAAGCGGCCATCGATATGCAATGGGGAGTTATGTACTACATTGCTTGCCGTTGGATACCCGAGGCTTGCCAAATTCATCGTGGCCTGACCTTTAGCGTTAAGCCATTGGAAGCATAGTCTATTATTACAAAGCAGGGTAACCCGGCCAGAATAGCTAGATTGGAGATGATTAGTCATTGGCACGCGCCTACGGTGCATTCGCCGCCTAGTTCTTGGGTTTGTGACCCTCGTAAACCGTTCTTCTCTAATCTTGATCAGCCAGAATGAAATAAAGTCGAAATGAATTACTTGGTTTTGCACCACGACAGCCTAGTCACTCTTAAGGTTATTTAATTCTTCCTATCAAACCTTTCGAAGTAATATTTTCTTTGGAAGTGAGTGTATCAGTTTTCTTTGGCAAACTGATCCACTCATTTCCATTTATTAATTCTGGTAGCAAGAACTTCAGGACAAAAAAATACCTACGGTGTATTAAGACTAACAGATAATTAATTTTCAAAACTCAGCTTCTTGGAATTTTAGTTTTCTATGCATTGTCAAAGTAATTATTACTTTAATTATATCTCATACATGCATTTTTAACGATGGCCTATCTTCTAATTTCTTCTATTACTTTAATATATACGCGGCTCTCTACTGTCATCAGATACCGATGTTCGAATAAAAACTGACACACCGTGAACGCCAGCGCTTCGCTGCGGACGCTTCACTGCATTGTATGGCACGACATAGCTACCCAGTGTAGTAGGCTTTCAGGAACATATCAATATACTGAGTAGATATCTATACAATAATTATTGATTACATGGGAGTACATGGAACATGGATTATCGCTACTTGTACCTCATTCAGAGGATGATGATGATAATGAAATGTGAGGGGGGGGGGCGATTTCACAGCTACCCACATTTAGTCTTAATATTAGGACCATTGTGGCTCACTATAACCTATATATCTATCGACCACCAGTTGATGTTTAGATCCTGCAACCAGACTGGCAAACCAGTCGCAGAATCCATTACAGATGTAAGCCGTAGACATCAGCCATATCAGCCTCATATGTGCCCATTATTATCCCTCTTCTTACAGAAAAGCCGGGTTTGTACATATTTCACCTGAGGTTTCTCCACTACTTGTTTCTGTTATGTAAGGCGGTATACTTGTACCCCTCTGCTAGTGGCAATTTGGGCTACGGTCCGATCGGTGGATGTAACGATTCCTGCCCTACAAGACTATCTTCTTTTTAATTGGCGCAACTTGAAACGTGGATTTCTATTGTCATAAATCCCTTTATGTTTATCTCAAGGCGTAGAAACGTCTCGTAGTGGCGGGTTCGCCCTTAGAATTGATCTTAAATCCAACCATGCTTCTTCATTGGTGGTTCCAAATGGTTCCATGTAGCTTGGGCTTTAATGGCCACTTGTGTGATTTGGTCGCTCAATTCGCGGGGCAGTTCCTATCCGCGAGCTTCCTTGAAGAGGTAATATCCTGGTGAAAGCGCTATGCGGCATATTCGAAGGAATACCTCGGGCAGAGCTGGACGGCTGATGCATTGGTCAGTTTACCGGTCGTGTTGTCAATCGACTGAGACCCGGAGGGGTCTGGGAATATATGTTCCCTAAGACACGTGGGTCGGCGTCGACCTATTGTCACCTATCCTTAGAAATGATCCGTTGGCCGGACTCAGATGGTCATTGTCGAGTAAAAAAAACCACAAATACGCGACATTTTCGAGCGAAATGCCGCGTATATACGATAGGTAGAGGTTGCGCAAGCGACTTCAAGCCCGGAACCAAACGGGTGGATGGAGAAATCTGTCTAAATTGGTAGTTAGGGGGCGATGGTGCCCTCTGGGTGTCTCTGCTCGGGCCTCGTCGTAATGGTTGACCTCTGACCGGCAGTGGCGTAGTTAGATTTGTGATTGTATTGTTTAAATTCCTTGCGTTCATCTCGGGCAACATAACGATAAAGTTAATTGAAACGCCTAATGTGGCGGGTTCTCCCGTAGCATGGTCTTAAAAGTTGCTTCTTCATTAATCTCTAACGGTACTATACAGCTTGGGCCTGATCGCCTGTTTATCTGATCTTTGGTCAGCCAAACTCATGGATCAGCTTTTATCTGGTAGCCTCCTCGAAGTGGGACTTACCCTGGACCGCCGTGACCACTGGCTGGGGTCTATAAACTGCAGCCGTTAGCAGTTGGGATCGACGTGCGGATCCGGGGGAAGACCTTGGGCGAGACTGGTCGGTTGAAATACTGGGCGGCTTACTGGCCACGCTACTCAATCGGTTAATAACTAGGTGAGTTTGGAAACGTACGTTTCCTATAACAGAGTTATGATTTGTCACCTGCTACGGGTGAACCCGTCCACCCCGGAGCGTTTTAACGATATTTATCGTTTTATCACCCTGAGGCGAAACGCAGAGACTTAAGACCTAGACAAATCATGGTATCAAGCTCAATCGCTGCCCGTAAGAGTCCAACTCCTTACCGCGAGGCACTGGGAATTTTCAAACTCAGTGGGCCTTCCTCGCGCCCTTACTCCCAGATGCGATCAGATTACCCCGATCCCCCGTCTGGTTACAGGTTCGAGGTCGCTTGCCTCTACCTCTGAAGCGTCATTCCTAACTGGAATATGGCGGATACGGGGCTGCCATTACACTTCTAAACTCCTTCATGTATCAGTCAGTGACAACACGGCCGGTTTGCCCGCCCCGTGCGCCAGCTGTCCGGATCAGCCCCAGTTCCCGTCCCCAGGTCCGCCGCACAGCGGATTCACCGGGTTGGTCCCTCTTAGAGGACGCTCCTGAATAGGAGTTGCTCCGCGAGCTGGGCCGACCAAAACACAACGGCATCATAGCCCAGACTACACAGAACCATTTTGATCCACGTTTCCTATAACAGCGGGGGAGATGTTAACCTGATGTCAGCTATCCTTAGAAACAATCCATTGGCTACCTGATATCGAGTGATGTGACGAACAAAGGACGCCTCGAATTGACCACTTACATAAGGTCGAGACCGTGCAAGCGACCTCGAATTTGTGACAGATTGGAGGATGGAGAAATCCGTCCCAATCTAGTAGTCAGTGAGTGAGATTGCCCGCCGAGTGGTAAGTCTCAGTACCTCACCGTATGGCATTGGACTCTGACTGGTTTTTGGCGTAGCTTAACTGTGGATTTTATTTCTCCTAAAGTTTCTGCGTTCATCTCGGGGTGATAGAACAGTCGTTAAAACATCCTGGAATGACAGGTTAGCTCGTAGTTTTGTCACCCCCAAACTGCTCCTTCATTAGCTATCACTCCACTGAGTCTATTAACCCTTGTTAAGATCAAGAGACCGGGCTGGTCAGTCCAGATTAATCACGTTATTTTCCCAAAACTACTTCATTGTCATAGCTGATTTGTGGCAAGGTGCATTTGACTTGCTGAAATTTTGCATCTTTTATATTTGTGTCTCCGAAAATTTTAGAAAATGATGATAGTATTGCATTTTCCAATAAATATACATATGTAGATACTTAGAGGAATGCATCCAATCTTCACATTCCAGGGCTGTTATACTGCTTCTTGCGTGTTTCAACGCGGGAAGGACGCACTCGGCAAAGTACTGTTCACCCACTCTTCGCCTTCTTAAATCACACAAGGAATACAAAAAACCTGATTTTTTTAAAGAAAGCTTTGCTTTAGCAATTTTTTTTTCTAAAGTGAATTTTTTTTTATTGTGATTTAATCCATGTTTCTAACAGAAAAGTGATAAAGCAATATTTACATAAAAATTTGGCTCGTCGGACCACACACTATTAGAACAATTCTCCTTCTGTCTAATTTTTATACCTCACAGCCCAATCTAGCCAATAATTTTTGTTTCTTTCAGAGATACATGGCTTTTCCCTTGCTTTGCAGTCTTTAAGGTACATTTAAGTACCTGCCAGCATTCTCCTTGCTATCCTAGCACTAACTGATCTTCCAATTTCCTCAACCAAAACAGCAGCGAGCTCGAAAGAAGTTTTCTCCGACTTTTCAAAGTCACTCGAATTAAAATCCAGTCCTCATAGACCGAGGTAATACTTTTCCGACCTGTTCTTTGTATACTGACACGAGGCTTGGTTTCCTGATAGCGTTTCTTGCAGATTATACGGCACAGCGCGAGCATTTTATAATGTTAGCAATTTTGTCTTGCGACTTGCCTTGTTCGTTTAACAATTGGATTCGTAATGTACACTAAGTTTAATTCTTTTTGACATGTAATAAATAATAAAAACTTTAAATGGATAAAAAAACATATATAATATAACATATATAGAAATATAAGGGCGCCTAATACTTTTGGCCAAGGATGTATACCATATGTGTGTACTTTCCATTATTTTTCTTTTTTTAATTTCTCCTGCAGCCTTTATTATTTTTACGGTATCCATTTAAAAAATCATGGAGTTGGGCGCAGGATCTTTTTTTTAGATTAAGGGATTGCGAGTAAAGCAATGCCTTAATTTTTCGTCGTGCCATCGATGTAAATAGTTATTTTGTCTAACAACTCTGTATTAACAAGGTCCTCATCTTCAGGACTTATTGTACAACTTTTCCTGAGGATGTACTCAAATAGAATTGTGTCTGTGTCATTTTTCAATATCGAGAAGTTATCCCACGTTTGTTCTAGATTTGCCCTATTGTTTGTGGTTCTCTCCTTCGTGTTCCAGCGTTTTAGCTACTGTAAACAAATTACTACTCTAGCGGCATCTTCTTTTTATAAAAATGTGTATAGGTGGTAGGCCAATATAGCTTCTAATGCCTCGCTCGGTGCCGTTCTCGTAGCACAATTGGTACCTCTACACACAAGTCTCTGTAGTCATTAACTTTTTTGCATATGTTCGAAGATAGATCTACTATGGGCTGCGTAAACCAACATTGGTCTTATGATAAACGTGCACAGCTACAGTGTATTTCTCACAGAAAGACCGCACGTCTTGCCTATCATTCTGCTGTATTGCCAAAAGGTCATGCATTGCTTTCTAGCATTTTACCTCAATGTGATTTCTCCTAATTCAGAAGATTGGCTATCAATTGTTCATTATTTTATAATTTATTTATTTATGGATATACGAGTTATAACTACGACGCGACGCAACGAAAACTAAATTATGTCGACGTACGATAATGGCATGCGATTAAAATCAATCCATGATTTACAACATTGCGATTAGGCAGATAATGTAGAAACACACTTAACACGGCACTTTTACCCGCTTGTTAATATTTAATCCATACATAAAATACATAAACTCATCGGCGATGTGAACATTTGTAAAATTGACGTGATCGCTTCGAATGAAAATAAATCGGAAAAAATTAACGAAATGAGTTTCGTTAAATTGTTGACCTCGAAAGTTAACGGAGTATCTATTTATTAATTAGTGGACGGTATTTAGTTCAGACAGCGGCGGATGTGTTTGCATTTATTTACGAGTCTCGATAAATGTCACAATTGATTATGCGGTGATTATTTAAGGTTTTGTTAATATTGCTTTGATGTAAATTGGAGATTTTGACCGTGTTTATGATAATGACCCTTTAAAGTTTTTCTGTGAAAAATGATTCGCAGTTTAATATATTAGTCTCACTGCCGTTCTAAAATACGACTTTTTGGTATCCCTATTAAGAAAGAAAATATAAAATACAAACACAGTTGTCATTATTAATAGGTATATATATAGTCATTTGGGGCTACTGTGCTGACTTTTAATTCACTCCCCCCCCCGCCGGGCCCGGGGGGGGGCAGGCGGGTGCGAGGGGGCGCGGGGGGTCGGGCGGGGGGGGCGCGGCGGGGGGCGGGGGGGGCGGGGCGGGGCGGGCGGGGGGGGGGGGGGGGGGG
>JAOPUG010000376.1:11752640-11762739 GCA_027564375.1 Micropterix facetella | reverse complement strand
AAAATTAAATATATAACTTATTAGCATAGAAAAATAATAAATGAACAAAATTTGATAATATTATAATAGCATTATAGTTGTTGATAACATTATAATAGCATATAAAAAGTTGAATAACTAGAGATCTACAATGTAATGCTACAAAATGGATCTGTGTTGAAAATAACCAGGCGTATAATAGATCATGAATTTGATCCACAAATCAATAGATTGATTATGGGATAATGGGATATATTCATCAATTATACCAGATCACAGGGTACACGTTGTTTAAGTAATAACTCGTAGGGTCCGCAAATTTCCAAAACGCTACCTCTTCGTCGGATATTTTACAAATGACGTCCTGTAACGAACAACTGTTTAAAGCCGATAATTCATCAAGAAAACAGTTCTTGAGAGATACCTACCTGCGTTGGTCGCAGAGCTATCCCACGCGGGTCAGTGTGTCAAAGATCCCAATGGCAACAGCCATTAGCGCCGCCTTATAGGTACCAAAATTCGAAAAACTACGTAATTTACGAGTGCGGTTACGGGATTTGATAGCGCTGGCTCTGCAGTCGGGTGAGGCGATACTAAGTTAGTGTTGTCAACTGTGAAAGTAGTTATTTTATTTTTTTATTTATAACTAATGTAAATAACTTTAGATATTGGAAATTGTTCAACCCATTAAAATAACTACTGAAACTAGAGTAATATTAAACAGCTGAGATACTTATAATTGTTACAATTGTTTGTGAATAATATTGCGAACAGCAAACAAAGTACAACATGTCCGTGTGGAAATCCAACGTTTAGTTCAAACATATATGATTTGCATGGACATATAACCTACTTTCGACAAAGCAAATAAGAGTATGGTTAAAGACATCGAGAGAGAATGGCCATTCAAGCAACTGGTCTATATCAACCTAGTGAATTGTGTTATAGCAATATATTATTAGGAGAATGGTATGTCTCCTTTTATTCATAAGCATCTAATGGTGAGAATGATGTTGACTAGATCAATGATCGCTACGACGTAGGCGAAAACCAGATTGTAAATAATATGTTATAAATTATTAACTTTCTTTCACAAAATAAAGGTAGTACAAAGAGCCATGACACTTTATATGCTCAGATTATCCCTGCTAGATAGAATATGTAACGAAGTGATACCCCAACGCACTTGGGTTATCGATGTCGGCAAAGAGGTAGCGAAACTCAAATGGAAATGGACCGGACAATTCTGTCGCATAGATATTCTATGCTGGAGGAGACCCCGCAATAGGACGACGAATTGTCGACAGACAACCTGCTCGATAATACGGTAATATATCGCGGGCCCATCCTGGACCAGAAAAACTGCAGACCATTCGGAATGGAGAGTGATCGAAGAGCCATTATTTCAGCAGTTGGCAAAAATATTCTGAAAGAAGAAGAATAAGACGAAAATAATATGTTATGTATAAGAGAACATTCCGTAGTTCACATGAGTGTTACTAAAAAGTCGACAGATTAGTGTTGGCATCTCCGCTGTGCTTTATCCCATCCCGTCACAGACCGGACCATCCGAGAATGTCGACATCCGCCGTCGCTAATTTCAATTTGTCGCCGACTGGCCATTATTCGCCGACAGCGACACAACGGCGCACAAAGAGCCGCAATTGATGACGACATAAACGGCCAGCGCTTCACGAAACTTACGTATTTATTGCATATATTTTGCAAATTTATCTCAGAACTCTACAAGGCCTTCGACTGAAATAAGCCATATGTTTATTCTATTATTACTTAAATTGTATCTATTTAATAATATAGCTAATATTAAATAAAATATTTCCGATGTGGCTTGGTGAGGCAGATTAAATAAAAGATTTCTGATGTGTATACCGATGAGGTTTAGTCCCAATGGGTCACGGTGCAGCTCGGGTTCTAATGGCCAACTCGTGTAATCATGGTCGGCCCGACTCATAGCTCAAAACCCATCCGGCAGCCTCCACGAAGAGGGACTAATCCAGTGAGCCCACCGTGCGGCGTATCTGGGGGAACATCTCAGGCGGCCGTGGGCTGTTGATGTATTGGTCGCTTCACTGGCATTGTTCAACTGACCAATAGCCGAGGGAGTCTGGAAGCGTAATATCACCTAAGACGCGGGGATAGATGTAGACCTGTCGTCACCTATCCTTCGAAACGATCTGTTGGCCACACGATCTCGGGTGAAAGCCGAGTAAATGACGCCACGGATTCGTGATATTCCCAGGCCAGAACGCCGCGTATAATACGACAGGTAGAGGCCGCGCATGCGCCTTCGAACCTAAAACCAAACTGGTGGATGGAGAAATCTGTCTGAATTTGGTAGTTAGGGAGTGAGGCTAGCCAGCTGGGTTAAGCTTTGCTTGCCCAGTGCCTCGCTAATAAAGCTTTGGTCTCTAACGGGTTCTATGGAGTTGATACGTAGATTGTTTATGTCAAAAAATTTAGCCTTCATCTCGGGGCGATGTAATGATAACGTTCGTTGAACGCCTCGGGTTGGGTGGTTCGCCCGTAGTATGAATCTTAAATCCAACCACGTTTATTCCATTATTAAATAAATATTATCTATTTAATAATATGGCTAATAATAAATAAAATATTTCCGATGTAAATTGGCGAGGGTAGAAAATTGGGAGGGTAAATTCATATCTAAAACCCGAGCAGTAAAACGACATAAGTTGTTCAAACTGCTCGGGTGGTGGATGGTTGGATTCTGTCTCCATCCATTATGCCAGGACAATTGAAATATATTTTTTGTTACAGTGAAATTATCTGTAAAACTTTAAAAATTATGTCCACTGTTAATACGACAAACACGAAGTTAATATTAGAATAACATAATTTTTAAAAAATTAAAAAGGAAGAGTATCTGTCACGCCTTTTTACGACCGACGTTATTTAGTCACTTCTGGATAGTAATATAGTGAAAGAAATATATATTTTGATTCCTTTTTAACTCTATCTAATTTGTATGGCACTTTGAAACTCTTCATAAACCTCTAAATTCTCCTACTAGTGATTTTGCTAACTTCCTCTGTTGCATTAGCACCAGAAACCATCTTTTCTCATCATGTCATAATTTTGTTATACGACTGGTTTGCATAGTATATATTTTTTTTTAATTTTGCTGTGTGGAGCTTTTTCATTTCTGATCTATTGTGATCGCCATCTACTAAAGTTCCGTGCTAAGCTTCCTATCGTTGAAGAACCACAGTAAGACTTTAGTGCTGGATTGATTTACCTCTTCAGCTTGAAAGTAGTAGCAACCCAGGTGGATGTTTCTTTTACGCATCAGTGGGCCACATTCGCACACAAGGTGCAGGTGAATTTCGTCTGCAGTTTAACAAAATCTGTACACTCTAGTGTCCCGGAGCTTGACGTTGAACACGTGTCTATTCCGGCGGCAATGTCCAGTGAGCGCACTCACCAGCATGAGTATATTGTTCCTATTTAGTTCTAAAGCCTCGTGGGCAGTCTTACGGTCGTAAGCTTTGATTAGCGCTTTCGAATGATTCAAGCCTAGCGTGTTGTTCCAGTAGTTAAAGGATTGTTCTAAATATAAGTTTTTGAGCAAAACGTTTCCATGCTTTTTGATACGCCACAGCATGTTCAGCACCGTAGAAGTTTCTCTTTGCTCCAGCCTTAGCAATTTCGTCGGGTAGCAGTCTATTGCATTTCGCATATTTAAATTCTCTGTTGTTTCAGTAGGTACTTATTTGCCGTATGTACTATTTTCATCGTTCATTACTAAACAGCCTTATTTCAATTTTGTTAATACAATATTTTTAAATTTATTTTTTTATTGGTGTTATGAATTTTTGCTTGTTTTGTCATAGTGTTTCATGTTTTCTTTCCTGAGAACTATTGTTCCATGATCTGGTTTGCTATAATGCTCAGCTAATTAATAAATGGATCAAATCCATTATAGAGCATGTTAGCTACTTTCCATAAGATCATCAGTATAGACATTGCCTTGTATGAGAATTGACGTACCACCTGCGTTAGGTTTTATTTATTAAATGAAAATCTAAGTTATACTTTTACAAGTTACATAAAATATATAATAAACTTTATTTTACCTATTGTTAACTGAGCGAGCGAGGCCTTCTTTCTGTTTTAAGTCGACCATTCGGCAATTCATCTCTTTGTCTGTAATTTGTTTGTTACGCCGTTACGACCAAACGTGTTTTTTACTTTTCTTCACATTTGGCAAGAATGTTTCTGGCACTCAATAAAAATGGCGTATCTGTAAGTATGTTCATTTATTGATTTCGTTTTAAGATTGCAGTTTAATGGGGCTTGAATAAAAGAAATACATATGTTCCAATGTTTTCACGTTACATATCAAAATAAAAAGTAAGTCAAGAAGACAAATTATATATTTTTTATACAAATATATACGCAATATGGCTAAGGGTGAAAGAAGAAAAATAGTTTCCAATATAATCATGTGACATCAAAATGAAGAGTAAGTCAAGTAGACAAATAGCATTTGTTTTATAAAAATATTTATGCAACATGGAAGGTAATGGGGGTGAATTAAATAATATTTTGAATGGTATTCATATCGATAAATGTATTTAAAAAGTAGGGGACAAAATAAAATATTAATAATTTATTTCTAAAAAGACTGGGTTGGAATAAAGAAGGTGGAGGGTGGAGGTAAAGAATAAGAGGTAAGGGGAAAGGTTTGAGGGAGGATTATATAAATGGTTTTAGCATCATAGTATTTTATATATTCCATGTAAACTCTAAGTATATTTGATTAAAAGATTTATCTGAATAGGTTTTAGAACTATTGCATCTCACATATTTTCTATGTGAAGGGGTGGAACGTGAATATTAAGAATTGAAAAAAATATATAGTTCAATACGATCATGTGACATATCAAAATGAAGAGGAACTCGAGCTAAATAATGAAGCATATTTTTAAAAATATATATGCAATATGAAGTGGAAGTGGCGGGTGAAAAAATAAAATATTTTGGATATAATTCGTAGACATTGAAATATGTTTTTGATGCCGTTTTAATTCTAATATACTCGAGGTCTTCTGTTCGCAGAACTACCAGTACCTTTATTTTAGTGTATATTGTCTCCTTATAATTAAAGATTTATCAAATACTCTACTTATTTATATGATTTTTAGTTTCATCATAGTTTATGTTATATCCTATGTTGTAAACATATTGGAATAGATTTTTTTTCTGAATAGGTTTTAGAACTATTGCCTTCAAATATTTTCTAAGTTTATGATGGAGCAATAAAGAAATATAATTGTTCAATACTGTCATTGTGACATAGCAAAATGAAGAAGAATTCGAGCTGACGGATAAATTTCTAAAACCTATTCAGAGAAAACAACTGATATATTTTTGAAAACATGTATGCAATATAGAGTGAGGGGGTAATAATTTAAATATTTTGGATACAATTCGTAGTTATTAGCATTGTTTTTGAATCCGCTTCAGCTGGTGGCCGGTTAATTGGTTCTAATATAAGTCAGGTCTACTGTTCACAGAACTACTAGTACCTAACTTTATTTCAATTTATGATGTCTACTCATAATGTATCAAAGATTTATCTATTGCGGCATTTATATAGTTTTTGCTAAGTGAATCCGATGTGGCTACAGTAAAAGAGAGATAAAACGGTACCCAAGGGGTTAATACCGAACCGGCGATGATTAAAAAAGTTTCTCCATATAACGCTTACTTCTTAACAGTGAAACAAAACATATTTAAAGTTATAATACCACTTATCATTTGAGGCTGTAAATGTTAAATGGAATACGTGTTATATAGAAAATTTATTTTTTAAGAAAGCCTAAATTATGCGATAGAAAATATTTTGAATGTATTATATTTTGTGGTATATTCTACCGTCAGTTAGCTTGTTTAATTTTTTTTGCCTGTAAATACTCTTATTCAGTCAACTTTCGTTGAAGTGAAAGAATGTAGGTGTCAGTAGACTTAAAAATAGAAAAACATTTCTTTCCCGAGCGGAGGGCAGGAGAGGATGCGATGAGACGAAGGATAACTAGGAATTTAGGTATATTAAATGCTTTTGCAGGTGCACTTGAAAAGTAGAAACCGAAACGGTGCGTTTCTGATATTAGACGGGAGCTGGTTCCATAATCTAACAGCATGAACAGTGAAGGAATATGTTGAAAAATAAGAATTATGAGTAGGAAACGCAATTTTACTATCTTGACTGGAACGGGTGGAAGACCAAGACTTCTTAAGTGAGTGAATTTTTCGGTTAGGTAGTGCTGTAGTGGTTTCGATTGGTGTATTTATGTAATCGCATTTATTTGTAGATGATGAGCCTCGACAAATTACATTAAGCCATTGAGCCCCGACGAGACGTTTGCATTCGTAGACTTAGTTATATGAAACGAATACAATGCGAGAGGCAATTTATTGTTTACAAATGCTACCTATTTAAATATTGTCAGGTATAATACATACGGTGTTAATGTTATCAATGTAGGATTAGCTCAGTCATTATTAGATCGCAAGTTATAATAAATATACAAATCTAAAATATCTGTGATTACAAATTCCAAAGAAATGTTTATTGAACTCATGAGCAATGCACTGTCATAATGGAGTTTTTTTTAAAACGTAATCAATCTATATCATTTACATGATATCATTTTTGGGGTCATTTACATGCGTAGGTTAAAATAGATTTTTTCTGTGAAATCATGTAAATTAGAGCACCTTTTCTGTCGAATGGCGACTATCTAGGCAAGTTCCGTTACTCATATTGTCTCTCAGATAAATGTAGCATCTTCCGTGAAATTATCTTTCCGGCAGTAGCTACTGCTTATCTTGAAGTAACCAATGATACTTTTTTCTTATTTACTAGCCTCCAGTATTCAGACAGACATTAGGAAGCTAATGTTATATTATTTTAGAATGATTTTTTGGTCGAAAGCTCTCGTTAACGGTCACAAATTGGTGACTGACGTATAGTCGCCGTGAAACTGTCAATATTTTGGTTTTCTCAAACCGCGGATCACCTCGTTGCTTCTATTGTATAACATCAGCAGCGATAGAATATTCTCCAAGCCGTCGGCAATATGATCGTCAAACCTTAGGATGACGATAAAGGTGAATGCATTTATTCATCATGGTTGCAGCAATGTAGTAGTAGAAATTAGCGACCGCTTACATATTTCCCTAAGACCACAGATTCATTGATCGTGGGCAATTTACGAAACAATAAACCATTTCTCTGAACCTTGATGCAGTTAATTCACGATTACAGATCACCAACCAATAACCTACCCGTTCGTGAAAAAGGCACCTAAGTATTTAACAAATTTGCCGACTTATTTTAATTCTTCTCTGATTTTTCTCAGATATGGTCTCTTATTTCAATCTCTTCTTTTCATTGCATTTTTTGTATTGATTTCACATAAATATACAGATAATAATCCAATTACGGATTATGATCCAATTATGCCGGATTGAACTACAGCATAAAACTCGTTGCGTATCGCTAATGCTTATGTGATGACAAGACTGCGGCTGTCCTTATCGCCTCTGCTCTCCCGCCACGGCTCATCGACCAACCTCCTAATTTCAAACAGTTCGTAAACACTGTGCGGCCGCCTAAGACACACCATTTCAATAGCGGTAAGTTTCAAGTCTGCCGCTACACTGGCAGCGGCGCCAGCATAATATCTATTTTATATTACATAACTTACCGCACCGCTATTGAAATGGTGCGACTTTATCTAAAAAAAAGTCGCCGCAGTACGAACTGACGACTCGGGCCATAAACGTCGGTAAACGTAAAAACGGTAGCATGTAGATAAAAAATATTATAAAAAATACTATTTTTTATACCTATACTTCATAAATAAGCCAGGCTCCATAAGGCTATCCAAGTACGAAAAAGATAGCATGATTCAAATGATACATATATGGCCCGAATCGTCAGTTCTTACTGCGGCGACTAAAACCTAAGAACCGCTCTTCTAAGCAACATTGAACAGATATCTGGCATACCTCTGGTATATCTGCTGTTACTATAAATCCGTCTGATGTTTATCCTTGAGTTACTTTAGCACATAGTATGACCTGACACGTCATAGCAGAATTATTTGGGCAGAATGACTATTACTAGGCGGACCTTTTACATAATATATCAAAATAATAATATCATTTACCTCACAACCATTGAAGTAGATATTTGCAGTGAGCTCTTGATTTATAAACTCATGGTGTCGGATTCGTAACATGGACTCGCCTGGATCACACACGACGCGCTTTGCGCACGTCTGAAAGATATTAATTGATATCTTGGCGATCGGCACCGCTCACGAGCTCTCGCGCCGCATTAGAAGTAATACTTTTTCTTTGCGACCGAACAGCGCCGAGATTAATTTGATGCCCATCCGATCGAACAGACGTTACCAATAAAGGATCGAAGCAATATACCACTGGATCGTAAGGCAAACAATAAAAAGCTCACGAGTATGATTGAGACGTTCATGGTAACCTATTGAGATGTTGTGAGATACAATGGACGTGCAAGGTGGAATATGTTAATTTTGTTTAGTTTAACTAAATAAAAAAATCGAAACCACTGAAAAGATAATCAGAAGTCTATTTATGTAGGCCATGCGTCATCATCCGTATGACATAATACGTACACGTCAGTGCTGCCTTCCATAAATGGAGGTAACCAACCAGCAACCTCTCACTAGCACTATTTTCATCTAGCATCTTGATATAATCATAGTAGTGTTTGGTTCAAAGGGTAATTTGTGTTCTACCTCAGCCTATTGCTACTTCTGGTCTTTCTTCCAGTAATAATTCCTTCTAAGAAAATGCGAAGCATTGGGTAGGGCTTGACTCTGAGGATGTGGCTAAGTATATACACATTCGATAAATTCATAAAATACGATAAATTATAACCAACTCACACGAACTATCCATCCTCACAAACACCCTTCTTACCTCATTACTCACACCTGTAAACACTCTGACATCGATACATTCGGTCTATAAATTAATTACATATACACCTTTTAATTATTCATTTTCCCAAATATAATGATGGTTTCTACTGTTAAATTTTCTCTATGTAATAATATCTTTACTGTTTTTGACAAAATGTTGAATAACTGTAAAACATCCATTGGCTTTATTTAAGATAGGTAATTCCTCAACGTGTAATTTAACATTGTATCATGGCGGTCTCCTTGAATAAGGCTTGTTTAACACTGCTCATTGTAGTACCTCGACGTTTGTGATAAAGCTACTGCAAATGATAATCGTTATTTTTAGGGAGAAAATTTCTAATCCTTGAATCCGCAATTCAGGTACTCTATGAAGCTTTGCGACAAGTAATAATAATGATTAATCTTCTACTAAAACTTCACTTTAATATGAAGAAAATTAAGACATGAAACAATTTGCTAACAGTATGTACGAGCACTGCTTTATGCAATTCACTCGACCGTACAGATTCCCGGACTGAATCGATCTGTCTACGGACGGTCAGACTAACTGATTGATCGATTGATTTACGTGACTGGCTTCACGCTGCCCTTGCCTTAATGTATGTCGCTGTTTCTTACTATTTCATTTATTAGGTAGCAAACTTGACGCGATCGAGAGTCATAAACCATAAATAAAATACATACTTAGAAAATTTCCACACGCAACACGCAAGTAATTTGCATTAGAAAGGTTTAGTGGACGAAATAATTTCAATATACGATAACAGTTTAGTAATGAACGATAATTCGAAACTTAGTCGGCTTTGCGTGCTAACGCTGGTCATTCAACCTTATAAATAATAAAATACATATTCAAAAAGTAAAACTGACCGATCCAACTCGCGAATTGAGTTACCTACCTACTCGAAATAAAATAAAATCATAATGTTTTTATACAATGTTCAACATTGAGTATACACATCACGAAACAATATGGTAATAGTACATTTACCTCTATTGCGTTTCTCGCAAGCCTGATCTTAGTTGGTCCTGAAATATAATAAATTAAGAACCGTTCTTATTTTTTGGTATTTCAATTATTATAATTTAAGAATGGATCATAATTT
>JAOPUG010000376.1:11737390-11747540 GCA_027564375.1 Micropterix facetella | reverse complement strand
TAATATAGTATACATACATACAAGAAAATAATCATATGGGCCGAAGTTTGACAAACCCTTGGGTTTTCCTCCTGCCCTAGTTTATTAATTACATTTTTGCTTAAATTCGTCATATAAAAAAAATTAAGAGTTCCATGTTTTGTTGCCTGTAGGTATACGAGTAGGTCTATGTGGTTTTTGAATTTTATAGGTACACAGCTTTGCCAAAATATAAATATAATATTGTAACAAATTTGTAAACCACGTTAGTGTTTTAAATAATTAACAAGTTGAAAAATATCTTGAAGCAAGGTTGAAGCTATCTAGTTATCGAAATTATTTTTTGGAGTGACACTCTTTTGAAACGTCGATAATCTGTTTTCAATACCATATTATGCCTAACCAAACCACTTGAAAGCATACATTTACCTGATTTAAGTATAGAACATGAATTACATACATGGCAGTCGCACGTTACGCCGCTCGGCGACAGAATAATTTTCGACTGGAAAATGTCTTGGGAACTCGCCGTATGGCAAAAGTAGCGTTTGAAAGTGGTCTAATAGTTGTACCTATGTTGGTTTTGCTTATTCCGGTGGTTTCTAGATCTTATTTTCATCTTATAATCTCCCGCTTCCCATCGTCTGCGCATCAGTGGTCATGGAAGGTTAAATCTGTTTCATATCGATTTATTTTCAGCACAGCCACTATGTGGAACCACAAGTTTTAGCTCTCGTAAAGGTATTGACGCTCTATGCGGTCGTAGTGACTGACATCCATGCCTGGTATGGTGATAGAAAGATGAACTGCTCCGTGAGGGCCAAGACCTTTGATGAGCTAGTTGTAGCCTTCCATCTGTCATCATGTGGCCTTCCATCTGGCATTTCGCTGCCCTTCCGGGACGCGGGGTCATCGTTTGCCGGCATCACGGGGAGATAAAACAAAGATGTCATTAGAACTTCCTAAAATTCCCCATGAACTACAATACCCTCGATGCAGATATGGCCGCAATTTATAACAGGTACGCTAACTGAAACCGCTTCGAGAGTGTCCTCTCGCGAAACCTTATTGTGTTGCTTTCTTCATCATCTGCCTCTGTAGACCAATTAAGACTTGTCTGCCTATCTGACTGAAGCATACCGGGGGTGGTTTCCGATTTCTGTAGTGTGAAATATAGTAGTCGCCCGAATGGGAACTATCCACCAGAAACTCGTCTAAATTCTTAAGGAAGCCCTTCGTGCTACCCGAATTGCATACCACGCTGCATCCGCCGAGAGAAGTCGGATGCCCGGAGGTGTTGGATCACGGAGATAGACAAATCGAAACCATAGGAAAGGAAAGCCGGGGGTAGTTTTTGTTTATTCTGAACGATGCGATCTCAGATGATTTGTCTGTAAAGATACCGGAATGTGACCTCTTCCAGGAAAAAATCGAAATTCTTAAGGAACTCTCTCTCCTTCGTTGTGCCCAAAGTGCATACTACGCTGCATCCGCCAAGTGAAGTCGCATACCTGGACGAGATTGTCGGAGGTGGATAACTTTATATTTAAAGAGATAAAGAATACCCTCGGAAATAGCGCTACCAATCGCGATCGTTGTCTCTCCAGCATTGTAGAGGGACATCTTTCCCCTGTGATTACTGTGGCTACGCTATCCACGCATCTATCTGTGATATAGTCTCCAACTGCACAGTGAAGGCCTCCTCAATTCGACGGCAATCTGGTCTATCTCAAACTTTCTTCATCCACCTCCATCGTTACATTCATTTCTTCAAATGTATTAGATATTATTATTGGAATTATATTAACAAACCCATTGCGACCTTCACGTCTATTATATCCCTGAGTATCCGCGGTGAGTTTCTCACTCTTCCGTTCTTCGGTGTGGTTGATTGTGCGCGATCGTAAAGTGGCCTGTTTTTGTTGGCGCATTTGCGACGGATGATTAACCAGGAGTCCGCGCAGTTGCGCACCTGCGCTTAACCCTCGGCGTAGAGTCAATGTGATTACCAGAGGTACGATCTAGACCATAGAATAAAATGTTTGAAACTAGAAGCGACAAAAGAAATTATCTAGGGTAAACCAGACAGCTATTGGTCATGTAGGTTCTCACCGTTTTGATAAATATAAAATGTGCAAAAAAATTACTTCAATCTATTTAAAAAAAATAGTACAAATTGAGTCAACTTTTGAACTATGATAAATAAAGTAATATAATATATTTTAAGGTCATGGTAATTGTTGTTATTTTTCCAACAACTACAAAAAACACAGTGATTGGCCACTTTTTATTATTCATGGAATGGGTAGTGGTTAACATAGGCTAAATTAAAATATAATAACAAAAATAAACAGAAAATTGTTTGCTGTTCTTATAACTAACATCCTTCTTAATAGCTTATTTTTACTCTATCCACATAATACCTGTATATTTTCAAAAAAATATGATTTATAAGTATACTTAAAATGAATAGTAGTAATCAAGAAAATATGTTATACCTAATAGTATTAAATAACTCTTCAGCTTCGAATGAACTATCAAAGTCATTCGCTTTATAATATGACATAAAATTAAGTCAATAACCGGATGTTCGGGTATGTGTTCTTGGGCATTCCTAGTATTATTTTTGCATTGAATAATTTTGAATATGCTGCTAATTTACAATTTTGTGTGTTTTTATAGCGAAGAATTTTCCAGTTCTATTTATATTTCGCTGCTTCAAGTTTCTCTTTTTCTTTCTCGTGTATAATTTTAAAACTTCCCAGAATTTACTGAAAAGAAAATGTTTAACTTTGACGGTTGCCTTTTCACTTAAGTGTTTCTGGCCAGGCAAGTAATTTACTAATTAGTTGTGGGATAGTGTTTACAAAACCATGAAGTAGTTTCCAGTGTCTGTCGGTAAATTCATTACATTTACTTGTGTTGTACAAGAAATTTTATTCTCATTTTCTTCCATCGTAAAACTAATCAATAGACTCAACCTATGGTCCATGATTAGTTATCTGTTATCCAGTCATTGTCACTTC
The DNA here is from genome assembly GCA_027564375.1 of Micropterix facetella. Taxonomy (NCBI): domain Eukaryota; kingdom Metazoa; phylum Arthropoda; class Insecta; order Lepidoptera; family Micropterigidae; genus Micropterix; species Micropterix facetella. The sequence continues at coordinate 11,744,535 of JAOPUG010000376.1, read as the reverse complement.
TACCTACGCCAAAATCTTGGAGTACACTTTTGCTAATCTTCTCTTATCTTCTTTATCTCCATCTCTATCTTCTATGGTAAGAAAAATAATCATGGGTCACCATGTTTTCTTACTTGCTGAGAATGTAGACACGACAGTTAAAGATTCTTTGGCCGTACCTTTATCAATTGTAAATACATTTTTTCTGCCGCTTAGGACCCGTTGGAGGGACAAATTTGGAAATTTGGATGACCGCTCTTGAAAATTCTTGATAATCGCTGAATATATCCATCAAGTTATTTTTCAGAAATGCTTTCACTTCATCAAAACAGCCATGTATTTTTTCACATTTTCTTTTACGCAAGAAATGGCTTTGCTGGCCGCCTCGCTTTTTATTGTGATTTTGGGATGACGCTTGAGAAAAACCTTTAACCACCATCTCCAGAGCGATAATTTTTAAACGCATTTGGACTTCCATACTTTACGAGGAACGCATAGACACTCATAATGATGTCATCTCGTTCCCTGAGAAATATTTGCATGCATTTTTAATTATCTATTTTCGAAAATTAATTATTCATCGGTTATTAATACAAAAGCTAGCCCCGCAGTCATCTTATAGCCTGGGTTTGTACTGCAAATATTGAACTGCTAACGAGTTCATAGTAGGTACATCATTTTTTTTATATACAATGCGGAGTTCCACCATGTTGCTGGAATTCTTGAATTGCTTTATTCACACATTCACTATTGTAGCGATATATGGGGCTTTCAGCATGTTTTATTAACCTAAAAACAAATAGGAAAAAAATGCTTACGACAAAAATTGGCCATGGTCAGGAAGGATAGTGATTGGCCATGGCCAATTAGTGACATTTTCTATATAGCGTTACACTTATTGACCACTATCCCAATGACCATAATAATACAACAAAATAATAAAATACCCACAAATTCTGATGCCAGCTTGCCTCAGCGACCCTGTAATTATATTGATATAAATGTTGCACTCAAGTTCTCTCTAATTAATTACGATAAATAATATGAATTTCTTGTGAAAATGCTAAGATAACATACAAATCCAGTCATACTTATCATAAATTCAGATTTCACGGAAGAAATATCACTTTAGGAAATGTTGCAAGTCAAACAAAAGAACGCCGTGAAGAAGTTGTTAACTTGTGTCATCTGTGATTGGCGATAACTTAAAATGCAATTTGAGGAAGTAATATCGCGATAACAATTAAATGGCTAATCACTGTGACCAATCAGAAATGAAATCAAGCGCCGGCCCTGGAAGCCGAGCGCCCGGTGACCTTCTTGGTAATTGCACTTTTGGCAAGGAATCCGTATTACGCTATTTTACACAGTATTATCACCTTCTAGTCAAATGGCAATTTGGACTTGAAAGACTTCCAATTGGTGGTTAAGTTTAAGTAAATATATAGAGAGAGGAGTGGCCATAATTTAAGCAATCATAGAAAATCGAAAACAAACATGTCAACTTATTTTTTTAATATACTACTTTTTTTAAAACTAGTCGCTATATTTGATTTAGTATGACGTCACATTGCTTATTGTATTCTACTTATCATACCCTTTCATTTGATACCTGAGTTGTAAAAGAAATAATTCGTTATTTTATGGTGGCCGCCATATGGATTTATAAATACGTAAAGTGGCCTATTGTATTCTACTAATCATACCCTTTCATCTGATACCCATGTCGAGGGTATTGTAAAGAGAAATTTAATCCGCCATTTTGGGGTGGCCGCCGTATTGGATCTAACGCAATATTGAATATACTCTATTATATCGTCTTCAGAACCAAATGAGCGAGCAAATTTCAGTCTGATCGGATATTGGGAACTTAGTTTAAAATCGATTGTAAAATTTGTACCGAACAAACAGAAAAACCAGAAAGCGAGTTAATAAAAACGTGTTAAGAAAGTATTAGGAAAGGAGATAATATGATTGCTATCGGGTTGGAAATGTGAAAAGGGGAAAATGGAAACTCCAACGATAGTATAATATGTACACACATCCCTAATACCAGAAAAATGGCATCAGTGACACAGGTATTTGTGGATACTTTATTGCATATCTAATAGTAAGTAAGCCAATAGACGGGCAATTAATTATCTTAGGAGACGTTAATGTGGAGATCTAAAGAAGTGCAGACACAGTTAGGAGAGGCAAAAATCTGCTGCATGGAAAATTAATAATACTGGAGCATTCGTCATTGATTTTAAAAACGAATAAGATCTATGTATAAGCACATAGTGGGCGAGAGACTCCGCTAAATTGACATATATATCCGAAGACAGGAAGTTTCAGGTATACCATATTATAACAGAACAAGGGAGACCACTGCACTCAAGGTAGACGCCGAAGACTCATCAAAATAAATAGGGAAACTAAAGATAAATCCAATCACAAGGTTATATGGGACGAAATGAAGTAGAGGAAAACGGATGATACACAGAAAATAGGGTACTCATAGGAAATATAAAAAGTTAAAATTATACATTTGCGAAGAAAAAATGGTTGAGGAGCCAAAGAAACACTGCAATAAAAAGATACGAATGAAATGTACCAAGAAGAGGTAATATAATACAGGCCGATACGTATGAACAGGCACAAACCAACATAAACAGGAATAAATTGATAAATTGTTTAATTTATAAAGATAAAGAAATAACATAGAATAGAAAATATAGTGATATAGCAATCAAAAAGGTACTGGCAGTGCTACAACGGCTATAATTTCTAGGGCAAAATAATATCCACCCTGAAGAGTTGAACCTACTAAAGTCCCTGCGTGTGGCAAGAAAGAAGTTAACAGAGACTAATGAAAAGGAATAATAACAAAAAAGGAAACATTTTTGGTAGTGTTTCAAAACAATGTTCTGCTGGACTGGATATATAAATGCATAAGTGGTTATAAAAAAAGGAAAAAAATAAAAATCAGTCAAGTCATATAAAACGCGTTCGCGACTGCACGGTAAAAAATTCAGAAGGTAGCTCTGTAGGTGAAACTAAACAAGACAATTGAAAAAAACATTATAATTTGATTTTCTCTCTAAAAAAGTATTTTTTTGGGTATTAAGAGGTTTTTGTACAGACAATTATCCTACATGACAAACTGAGTTGCAAGTCATCTGGTTGTTTTTATTTAGACCTTTGTTACTGAGAAAAATCTGAATAGCCGAATGTTTAACAAGAAAACGTTTCAACTGGTCCGGCCGTATCTCGACCAGCGTGATTCTTACTGGGTTAAAGACTTAAGGCAGGTTAGCGATTGTGCGGCGCGTCATTGTGGCGCTGCTATGCAGCGGGCAGAACTGCAGCACTGCCAAGTGGCGTGCCACGTGTTTAGTCGGCGCTGCAAGCGTGAAACCAAAATAGGGTAGTTTGCCACTTCCAGTGCATCGAGATGGACGCAGACGATCTTTTGATGTTTCTGATTTGTCGCAAGAAATTTCGAAAAAAACTCTAAAGAAGCGCCAATTTTGGGTTCATACACATCTTCTATCTCGAACAGAGAAAGGTCTGAATCACGCCTTGTACGATAATCTTTGAGACTCCGATAACAAGTTTTATATGAATTTCCGCATGACGAAAAACACCTTTGATAAACTTTTTTCAAAAGTTGAAAATTTGCTTCATAAAGAAGATACGGTTATACTCGCCACTAGTAGTGCGCGCTTATGGTAGTGGACATCTGCTACAAGTGGCGCAGAAGCGTCACTGCGTCATAGTAAAAACATAGTCCTGTTTTTACTATGACTGCGCGTTCGTTGAAAGCTCTGTGTGAAGGCGTCAATGTAAAACAATGTTTCCCTACCAGCGGTGCCACTCTGCAGCGACCCTAACTTCTTAACAAAATCTAGCGTTTTATGTATTTTAGACGACTTTTAGGACTTTGTTACACTACATGTTTCCACTAATTTTGGCTTAAGGTTAGTCATGTCACATAATTAATTGTTTCACATTATAATGAACATTACTTTTAAGTTTAAAGAATGATATTTATTATCTTAATTAAATTACTAAAGAAGCAATAATGAAGAAAACAGAAATGTAATATATGTCATAAACATACAATTGAATGCCACAAATTTTAAAAATCTGAATCTATAATATTGTAAAATCGATATATTTACGAGTATGATAAGTAGTATGCCTCTGTCACAGAATTGCGCTCATAGGTCAGCGATCGAAGAAGCTACCAGGTCCAAGACAAACTACGGCAAGTACTTAAAAAAGATGCGTGTCGTTTCTGTGTATCAGAGAAATCGCTATTTTGTGTCCAGTCTGTAAATGCGCCCGCGCCGCCAATTTGACCCTTTACTCGAAGAATCCTGGCTACTGCAAAGGCGTTTTACGAACAGGATCTTGGTTTATAGGCCTATAAAGCCCGTCATGTATTACGTATGCAGTGCTCGAATATTATAGCATGTGCTTTAGTAATGAATGAAGAGAAAGATAAGAGAAAATGTGGATATATCCGTACTAATAGGTATACTGGTATAATATAAGATCGTCTTGATACTCATTCATATCGTGACACCTTTATGGATATTGTGGAATTTATGGGGGAATTCAAATTTCAAAGTGAAGGTGCCTCTTTTTATATCGGTCCCTTTCAGTGACAATCAGTTATATTTATAACATTTTTAGCACTTAAAAAAGAAAAGTAATTCTATTATTTTTAATTTGTAGTCGCTTATCGATTGCACTGGCTCAATATGCTTTGCATAACGACGGCGGAAACTACTCAAGGCGTCTGATATTTCCTGTATTTCAGCAACGAATTTTAAGCAGTTTCTAACAAATATGTAAATTTATGAAAATGGCAAGTCGTCTCCGATATCAGCGTCGTTTGTAATCCCAGCTTGAATATTGATATTGTGGTATTATTATGCATTATAAAATAAACTTTTGCTTTTGTAACCTTAATGCTCTATGAGTTGCTGTCGAACATCAAGACTAAATTACGACGATCCCTGGATTTTTATTTAATTCCACCACAGTATTTTCGAATTACCAACTCTAATTTATATTATAAATAAGACAAAAACGAATTTTACAACATGAACTTTGTAGAACCCGCCATAATACAGGCACACGGTTCAATATGGAAAAAACTTAAAAACCGAGCAGATCACGATCATTCTTACCATACGTCAAGGTCGTGAGGGATCGAATTGGTATATACATAAAAACGATATTCAAACTGGCCCAAAGTATAGCTCAATCTCTGAGACTTCTAAAGGACGTAATACCACTGTAAATCCCGAGTTTATATAAAATCGAATACATTTATGGATTCGCTTATGTTGGAAAACTCGACTGATCTACACACTAAGGCTGCCAAAAACGTTAATCATGAATAATTGGCTAACTGGGAACACGTGTTGGATAGCGGAAGTAACCATTTGGTGTAGTTTCAAAACTCCATTGTGCTTTCCAAAGAATAATTTTACTTTCTCCGCATGATTCGGGAAGCCACTGAAATAAGATGAAGCGCGAACTTCAATAAATACGGTGGTTTTAAACTCTATATACGAGGAACCCACTTTTGTAAATGTGCTTAAAGCCTACCAAAGACGTGAAACGAGTTACAGCGAGTGTTGGGTGCACATAGGAAATTCAAAATTCGGGAAAGTCTTCCCCCTCCCCCACCCTCCATCCTAACGCTATAACCTACATAGTAATAGCAGCAGTATTCCGCCTGCCCGCCGAACACCAGCGAATGACAATTTAAAGCAATTCAGTTTTACCTGGACAATGGCGGTTGTAACTTCACCAAAACGTCAAATGCTACATATGTCACAAGGTAAATCCGTTGTTCTTTTTTTTTTGCCAAACAACACGGATAGTCTTCGATTTCTAATTTGTGTGCCCAATTTAAGATCATGCGATATGTCCTAAAATACTATATTTTCTCAATACACTATACTGCAACAAAGTGTATGATTTGAATGAATTTCACGATGTTGATGCTGAGTCTCCTTTCAGTTGCTCTTTTCCCAGACTATGGACTTTCACTGCTAGATGAAGTTCTCCCCAATTTGCCACCACTCTTCTCTGTGCTATGCAGTGGTTGGCCATATTAATAGTGACGTTGTTATTGTTGGTACTATTTTACACATTACAAAAACATGAAGCCCCTAAACAATGCTTATTTTTTAGTTCTGAAGTTGCTATTATGGTACTTACGTAAATAATAAAATAATATCAGCCATCATAATCTTAAGAAATGGAATTCAAAATAGAACGAAAAATAGTAAAATTTTCAATTTTTCCATCAATTTATATTTGTTGTCGACATGGAGAGAATGATCACGGTAAGATCCGTTTGCCATAATCACAATATCAGTAAGCTACGATATATTATACACATTATATACATTTATTTTGACATTTTGTTTCACCATTTCCTGCTTTTTCTTTGTTATTTAAATTATAGTGTCCCTATTAATATGGCTACCCACTGTAATTCTCCTCCGACTGATGATCCACTTTTCATTTAATACTTTCCGTAAAGTTAGGGGCATAATGGTTCCATACAGCGTGGGTCATAAATAATTTTGCCTATTTTGTTGTACAAATTATGGGTCATCTCCCATCGGGAAGCATCCTTGAAGGGGTGAATTGAAAGAAAGATTTTGTGTTGTATTTGGCGGATTAACGGGGGAGTCCTGAAACTTAATTTCATAAGGCAATGTGGTAGATTTTGACCTCGAATCGTCTATTTTTCAAATGGCCAAGTGAAAAAAGCGGACAAAGGGCGTCACGGGCTATATTTCTCACACCAGGTAGAAGATCGCGTAAGTGACCTTGAGGTACTATCAGTCGAAAGAGTAGTCCCTCTAAAACTGTTAAGCAGATATCGAAGATAAGACCCTGTTAGGCAGTGGCGTAACTAGATCTGTAGATCTCATACAAATGCGCCGAACGAAAATGGCTCGACGCATATGTAATAGAAAATTAATAGAAATGTGCTATCGAAAATATTATTTTTGAAATACACTAATGTTATATTTCAAAAAAATTGGCTGGTACTGCAATGTGTATAGTTTATGTAAAAAATACCAAAATAAAAAAAATGCAATAATAATTAATCTCTAATAGTGAATATGGATGATATTCGCACTATA
>JAOPUG010000376.1:11585448-11598836 GCA_027564375.1 Micropterix facetella | reverse complement strand
CTACCGTAGGTTCTCTTCATTTCGCTATATTGATTTTAAAAATAGCTAGAAACCAAATATTAACTTATACATATAAATAGGACTAAAGGAAGTTTTTAGCACCCGACGTTTTGGCGATATTGCAACCGCCATTGTCCAGGGTAGACTAAGTCTACCCTGGAAAATGGCGGATGTAACATCGCCGAAACGCCGGGTGCTGAAAACTTCACGCGTTAAATCTGTTTAATCTTATTTGTAATGTCAAACAACCACAATAGTCTTCTACTTCATAAATTACAACTTATCCTCCCTCATAAAATGACCGCAATGCTTGCTGCCTTGCGGTCATTTTATGAGGGAGGAGGACTAACTACTTTGCAATTATTTCAAAGCGTGGACGCTCTACATTTAAAGGCAAGTGTGCCTACGTAGCCGCATCTACTTCTACAACGACTGTCTAAGCAGATATATGTATGAGGTCTCAGGCTATTGCTCACTTTAGTTTAGGGCTTAATAAAGAACTGTTATTAAATCAGTGCTTTCTATTTTCGTTTTACAACCTGACTGACTTACTATATATGTCACATCCAATACCTACGCAACAATACCGGTCTCCAGAAAAAACAGTTTTTTTTATCAAACTGAAGACTTCACTCATCGATATAGCATACCTAGATTATTCAATTGCAACTGCGTAATCTTTTTTTATTATTATTTACCATCAATAATAATTAAAGTAAGGTGATTTTAATGTACCCTCATGAAATTAATAAATAAATAAAAAAATAAAAAATATATAATCTGAAAAGTTTATCGAGCGTATATAATTAGGATTTTTTAACTGTTTACCCTAACTATTGGGCTTTTGGGCTTCAGGACGAATCAAGTGTATACTGACCGTACCATCCTAGCCTATTTTTTCGTACGATTGACTGAATTAAATTACAATATACTTAAATTAGGGTTTCTTATATGTTTCTCAGATTTCTGATTATAATAATAATAACAGGAAAAGTAGAGATATAAATCGACAATGTTGGCCCGTCCCGTGATTGGTAACACATGACTTATTCAAAATATCTTAAAACCCATTCTAACAAGTTTATCTCGTCACCACCATTCTAAAAATACGCATATATGCTTTCTCTACCTATTGGTTATATCTTCATCCAGGCCAATGAAACCAGGATGCACCTGTAACAGCACCTGCTGGACTCGGATCGAATTTGCTGCCACCTGGTGGTGCTTAAAGTCACCCAGGGAGGCTGCATACCAAATTTGGTTAAGATCGGACCACGGGAAGTCTTCGAACGGACTAACAAACAAATGAACAAACGCACAGCATTCATAAGACTGTATGACCCGTCCTACGTGAATATTACGGACGGGCCAAAAATAAGTAGAAAAAGCTTCATTTATAAGAAAAGGCGAGTTTAAAAACGTATTATTAAAGGGATAATAAATTAATCAATATTATTTAGTTCAAAAAGCAATATTCTTGGGCTTACCTATTCTTGGGCTTACCTAGACTAATGTACTAACATAATTTGCGAATTGATAGTAACCTAGCCTAAAAAAATTATATTAACTATTGCAAAAATAATCATTTTAAAGAAATACATGAAAGATCTATATTTGAAATCATATGGCGAAAAATTTGGGACACGAAAATAAATGAAAGCCTATATAGATAAAAATAAGGGGAATGGAAAGGAATGAGGGATTTATATGGAAGATTTTAAATGTTTCGAAGTATGATATACCCAGCGCGGTTTTCACATTGTTGACAAAGCTTTCCAGAGACAAGTTCGATGTACAGCGAAAAATAAACAATAAGAAATCACTGCTGTGACCAGGAATAGAGAACAGCAGGTCATTTTTTAATCTCAGTGGGCGCCTATGAGCCGAGAGTGCAGTAAATCTACCGGCGAGATAATCAATTGAGGTTGTCAACTGCTACGGGCGAATCCGGCCACCCCGGGACGTTTCAATGAACTTTATCGCTATATCAGCCCGGAGTGAAACAGAAAGACTCGGTAGATGAAAAAAAATACGTACCAAGCTCCACCTCAGCTCACAAGAGTCCAACCCTTACCACTAGGCACTGAGAATTTTTAAACCCCGTGGGCTTCCTCGCGCCCTCACTCTCAGATTTGGTCAGATTCTTCCGACCTCCAGTTTGTTCGCAGGTTATAAGTCGCTTTTGCAACCTCTACCTATCGTGATAAAGTGGCATTCCGTCACTCGGAAATATCGCGGACCCGTGGCGTCTTTTACTCGGCAATATTCACCCGAGATCCGTTGGCCATCGGGTCGTTTCTAACAATAGGCGACGACAGGTCGACATATACCCCCACACCATAGAGAACATACGTTCCCAGAACCGTCCGAATCTCAGTCAGTCACAACACTACCGGATAGGGGCTGCCCTGCTAGTTAATCCGACCAATTGACATACCAGCCATCATAACCCAAACTACATGGAACCGTTAGGAACCAAACTGGTGAGATAATCAGCAACCTACCGCTGAGGTAATCAGGTAGGACGCCCTCCAAGATTCTCTGCCAGAGAAACAGGCAGAGAATTCTCACGTCTGCTTTCTCCCGGGTCGTCAGCCAGTGAAGCTTCTCTTTCAACTCTATGGTGAAATTTAATAAGGCGGAATTTCATATTTCTTGGCGGCTAACTCTGTAAGGTCAAGAAATGCGACGTCTCCATAATCCAGAAGAGGAAGGAGAACAGACTGGCAAATCGTAATGGCTACGTGGAGCCTGGGCTATAGTGGCCGTTGTGTTTTGGTCAGCCCAGCTCGCGGAGCAACTCCTATTCAGGAGCCTCCACGAAGAGGGACCAACCCAGTGAACCCGCTGTGCGGCCGACCCGGGGACGGGAACTCGGGCATGACCTGGACAGCTGGACGGGGCGGGCAACCGGCCGTGTTGTCATTGTCTGATTCTGAAGGAGTTTAGAAGTACGCTTCTTAAGATAGCGGGGGTAAGTAGGTACATCTAATGGTTATCCATAGATATGATCGTGTGGGCCACCCGATCTCGGGTGAGAGTTGCCGAGCAAAGGCCGCCCCGTATCCGCTACATTCCACTTAGGAATACCGCTTTAGAGGTAGAGGACCGCGGAAGCGATCTCGGACCTGTGACCAGACGAGGGATCTGATCCGCAACTGGTAGTAAGGGCGCGAGGATCCCCACTAGGGTAGAAAAATCCCAGTGCCTCGCGGTAAGGAATTGATTTCTTACGGGCCTAGGTGGAGCTTGATAGGTAGATTTCTATCGTCTCAAGTCTCTGCGTTTCGCCTCGGGGTGATAGAACAATCAATATCGTTAAAACGCTCCGGGGTGGACGGGTTCGCCCGTAGCAGTTGACACACCTAAATAGTCCCTCTGCGAGGAGGCTCTTGGATAGGGGCTGCTCCGCGAGTTGGGCCAACTAAAAGACATAACGGTCATTATAGGCCAGACTACACGGAACCATTATGATGAAAATACAGATATGTGTAAGAGATCTATCTGTATTTTCCAGACTTGCTGGTCACGTGTCGATTAGACCGCCCTCCATCGCTGTATTTGGTAAGAGCTCACCTCCGACTCCGGCCGTCCGGCGTGTCATTCAATTCGCCCGTTCGATCTCGAGATCGAGATCGAGGAGCGATGTGTCGATAGGGTGATGTTTACGGTCGATCTGAAAAGTCACGTCCCATCCGTCATACTTTAAAAGGTGAGAAATGCGCGAAGGACGCATCGAGGCGGCCTTATCGCGGCCGCGGCTATTAAAGAAAAATAAATATTGGGAATCAATTGGAGGTCGAAATCGGGGCGTCCGATGGCAGACAAGTGATAAGGAAGGGAGGCATCGCCTGATCGCTCCACTGCATTGCCATGGGAGGTGTTCGCGTTTATGTAATCAAACAAGGATTCTCAAACAGTAAATATGGAGAACCGTAAGACTGGAAATTAGGATTGTCAAGCGGCTTTTTTAGCACTAGCTTAGGATACTATAAGCTTAAAGCTAGTTTAAAACTGCGTGGCACTTTTGAACTTCCTGGGAGTAAATAATAGGGTAGTTCTGAGATCGGTTACCGACCATACAGGGATAGAAGGCAACAAAAAAGCCGACGAACGTGTTAGGTCGGGAGCAAACGCAAACGTTATGTGGTCCTGAAGCATAATACGGCATACCAAAAAGCCTGGAAAACCTAATGCTTAGAACCTATGTTTAGAACAATCCTTCAACCGCTGAAACAACACACCGGACTTGAATTATTAGCCTTAGCACTAAATAGATACAATTTACGCATTGTGACCTGAACAGACACATGTTCAACCTCAAGCTCCGGGATACTAGAGTGTGCAGATACTGCCAAACGGCAGATGAAACTCCCCTGTGGCTCGTGTGCGAATGTGGTCCACTGATGCGCAAAAGAAACATCGCACCTGGGCGCCTATCACCTTCAACCCGAAGAGGTAAAACAATCCAGCACCAACAGCTCATTATGGTCTTAAATGACGCGAAGCTCAGCGCGGAACTATAGTAAGCAAAATAGACCAAAAATGGTCGCAATGATACAAGGCTCAATTAACCTTAAAACAGCCCCACAAAACAAAATAAAATAAGACTGGAACATTAGAAGAGTATTGAAATTCAGCTGTCGCCGCATTGTACAGTGGGGTATTCGACCTTTAAAATTGATTTACATCACTTATTTAGCTGTTTTACATATAATTATGTTTAAGTATGGGATGCCTAGAAATTTAAGGGTAAATTATTGTAAATAATTCACATTAAAAAGTACCATATTCTTTAGCCAGCTCATCTTATTTATTAATTATCTGTTAACTTCATCTTATTTATAAACCTTATTGTTTAGTCACATAATTTATCCATATTACCATATTTCGATATTCATAATTTTTTTCTTTAACATTGGGGACAAAACAAAACGAGGTAAATTGCAACAAGGTTCAATTACTACACCGAGTGACAAATTTTATTTTCATTCAATATTAAATTTAACTTTCAGCACTGTCATTTCCACTTATATGCGGATGACACCCAATTTATGCATCATATTGATGTTTGTGATCCTTATTCGGCTATGTTAATCTACATATATAGATTTAGAGAGACTCAGCTTGGTCGAATCGGTAGGTCCCCAAAAACGAAGAATATAGTCAACGAAATAAAATAAGCAGAAAAAATAAATGGTCAATAAAATAAATCCAAAATAACAGGAAAAGAAGCGATGTATATGGGCAATTTGCCCCGTCCCGTGATTGGTAAACCCTGACCTAACCAAAATGGCTCAAAACTTATTCCAACAAGTTTCTTTCACCACCCCGATTACAAAACTACTCATATATCCTATGCTGACTCTACATATTGGTCAAATCCTCCTCCAGGCCAAGTAAACAAGGATGAACATGCAGCAGGATTTGCTGGACTCGAGTCGAGTTTGCTGCTACTTGGTGGTACTTAGGGTCACCCAGGGAGGCTACGTACCAAATTTGGTCAAGATCGGTCTAAGGGAAGTCTTCGGACATACTAACAAACCAACACACAAACGCACGGGATGCATTAGACTATATGGCCCGTCCTACGTAATACCATAGTATAATATAGAATACGGTTATACTATGGTAATACGGACGCCCCAACAACTAAAATTAAATATCAGAAGCAATTATAAATAACAATACCAACCCTCAATTGGAAATAATAATTGAACAATAATAATTTAAAGTCATCATTAATCGTTTTCTCGAAATCGTTGATGTCATAAAATATGGGTCTTTCTAGTTAGCTTCTTGATTATAATCTTGAAATGTTTACCTTCTAGACTCCTGAGATAACGAAGGTATGAAATGGTATAAGAAGTTTGTTGGTATTGAATTAGGCGTATTTTTGGTAGGACCAAGGCAAATTCTATGTCGAGCATTGTGGGAATGCCAGTCCGAATTTATTAAGCATTTTGAAATATTTTTTTTTGTATATATTAAACATGCCATTATGAAATAGTCTGCCAGAGTTGGTACTTCATCTTGTCATCAATTCTAAGTACACAAAACCTCATAGAGATCATCTTACAAATTAGCGATTGCTTGATATCAACTTGGATTAACTTTACGTATTTTAAGATTTTATATAAGAAAGCTCTTTTAAATTATGTCAATAATAATTTTATGTTCAACTCCTTTTACCTGAGTTTTATTCATTTCTGTCTTCTTTACGTTTCTGTTTAATTGTGTATTTATAAATTAATTTTTATATTATTAATTGTTAAGTTTTTCTCCCCATATACATGAGGTAAATCAGCCTTTTTCACCTTTTTGCAGTGTCCGTGATAAGATCGTGCAGCCTTCGTTTTTTAGTTTAATTTACATAATTATTTTTTTTTACTAGTGTTTCATTGATTTAGTTTCATTTGTTTTGTTTGGAAATAAAACTTTTTATTTATATAGATATTTATCCCATCGCGATCGAGTCTCCGTGTTCAACCGTGGCGGATGAGGGTGAGGCAATGTACTCTACTAAGCCTCACATGTTGAAAACTTGAAGAAGAAATATATTCGAAAGAATATTGCCGTCTTTTACTTATACAGAACATGTAATAAACAAAGAGATTTGCAGCCAGAGCGGGAAATACTTCCAACTAAAAGATGCAAAGCCTTTCACAAACAAAACAATGCAAATTATTCTTGCACCAAGCCTGTAAGTCGTACGTATCCATGGTACTTTAAAAATAAAATTTATTCAGTGTTTGTACATAGATATTAAATTAAATGCGGGTATCGAATTGGTAGTTGCCTGCAGCATAGAAATCTACTGTTATAGATTAGTAACTTCTAGACAAGAACTACATATTAATTTATGTCATCTTAATTTGCAACATAAAAATGTTAATAATATTCATTGCTTATAAAACTTCCTAATTTGGGCTAGTTTTCAACCTTTTATGCAATTCGTAGATTTTGGTCTCATATTTTTAATAATTCTTCACATATTTTTCCATTTCTCCCCATTGCATATAATTGTTTTAGCCACAATGTTCTATTACGTTGACTGAGTTGTTTCACTTACACACTTATATCCATATCTTGATACGTCAGTTTGTTTACCATTTAGCAAACAATTTCATATGTGTTAAATTTCAGTGTCCTTGTAACAGTTGCTTCGATATTTATATTTTAACTTAAATAATCGTTATATAATGACGTTGTGCTTCCCAGTTTGATCTCTAATCGATTGTGTCTTATATTATTATAGAGTAATTCTTCATCTGATGCGAAATCAGTAAAATTTAAACTTCATGTAACTTGAATTTGTGCTAAACCACGATAGTTTGTGATCATATTTAATGTTAATGTACCGTAACATATTATCTATTCTACATAATTACATTTTAAATCATATTAAACTATTATGTATCTCTATCATAATCCTATGTATCATATATTATAGTATTATGATACTTAGGGTCAACCAGGGAGGCTGCATACCAAATTTGGTTAAGATCTGACCTCGGAAAGTCTTCGGACGGACAAACAAACCGACATACAAATGTACAGCATGCATCAGACTATATGGTAGGTCCTAGCTAAAAAGTCTGAAATGTTTTATAAATATAAAGTAACAATAATATACTTACAGATATCGCACGTTTAAACATCGCTGAGGCATCGTTGAAGTATATGGAAAGCGACTCAAAGCGGGTGAAAAAAAAAAAACACAAGAGGTATCCGAACGGACAGCAAACAGAAATCTTCATAACATGACAGGGGAATTTTTATACGAATTTCGTTTCTTTTACCGAGGCAGCGTGCCGCGCAGACGCACGTCATCTGTCATTCCGTTGGAAAGGAGCTGCGCGTACGTTTCTGGATCTGTCATTCTCACGGACGTGGTAAGTCTACGAATATTTATCGTAACCGTGAGTAGGGTCAGTGTCGTTCTAATTTTGAGAAAGTTACCATATTAAAGTACGACATAAGTAGAATTGAATAAGTTACGTTTGGGTTGGAAATCCAAAATAAAATATCTTTAGTGGTTTCACATTTAATATCTTTAGTGGTTTTAAAGTTAAATATATAAATTTGAAATGGTGGGTAGGAAAAAAACGAAGTCGAACCTGAAAATCGCGAATATGATAGCCGATAAGAAATCAGTTAGGCTAAAAGTCATTACATAAAGAATAGGGGAATAAACATAACTCAGATAAAACCAATTGAACATAATATAACTATTGTTATTTAAAAGAACAATCTTAAAATTAGTAAAGTTAACCCCGGTTGATTCCAAGCAATCGCTTAATAGTAAGAGAAACCCTCGTATAAGCTAGCCTTTGCGTAACTAGGAGCGATGGCAAGATGAAGTACCAATAATGGCAGCCGAGTTTTTAATGTCATATTTAATACATACAAAAAATTAAATATATCAAGAGGCGAAATAAATTCGGACAGACATTCTTATAACACTCGACATAAAATTAACTTGATCATACCAAAAGTATGCCTAATTCGACAACAAAACAACTTCATATACCTTCAATTATCATCCGGCTTTACATCATCATCATCATCATCCAGATTTATATAGTAGGTATCATATATAAGTATCATCTAGATTTTTTTTGGTTTTCTAATAAGTTACTTTATTCTAATACATGTCTCTTTTAATAATCAGTTATTCAATTTCAGCACCTAATAATGTATAGATTACAATTGGCTTTAAATAATCAATCAACAAAATCTAAACATTCGCAATCGGTTATTTTTCACTTAGCTGGCCTAACGATCGCCGTAAGCTAATCCAGACATCAAGCTAGACAAGTTATACATAATAATTATTCTTGCAGGTTGCAACATTTGACATTCTCCAAAAATTCGGCCAACGCAACTCGCGCGGCGAGACAGCCAGCTGGCATGTATCTAATCCGTCACGCTTCATGTCCAATTTTTGCACGTTCCATTACGCAAACGCAGCATTCGGTCTAAAACCTAACGCAGTAACTCAAGCCGATAAAGAGACGCTTTCGGCACAAGTAGTTCTACGAATGCGACGTAGTAAAATTATGTCGACAAACCTAAACCGCATACCGTAGGTTTTTGTGACATGGGACGTTTTATTCGAATCTGCCTGTTGCAATTTCGAAAAATTCGTGGGTATAGATTCATAAGCAGTGTAAGGATTCAATTATTAATCAAAATCTGATTTTTACCTCAACAATAACTAAGTTTAAAAATTTTATTTTTTACCTCAACAATAACTAAGTTTAAAAATTTTATGTTTACACTTTAGTGAAGAAACGGAGTTTATAAAATCAGCTGTGTATTACTCTTAAAAAAAAAAAAAGTATACCACTACTCAGTCAACATGTATCTAAATTGGCAAAATTATTGAAAGAAAGAAAAAAGTCACAATTGATTTATTTTTGACAAATTTTACTTGAATAGATATGCTTCAGCAAAAAGACGCATTTGCCTATATTTTTTACATTTTTGTATGAGCGTTATTTCAGAGTTTTCTAGAGGTCTCTGTATGTGAAACTATACAAAAAGTTTTTAATCTTTTTATGTTTACTTTATTGAAAAAACAATTTTCATATTGATATTAGGAGAGAATACATGGAGAATTATATCTCCAAAATAGAATGGGATAACGAAATTCAAGTAAGTTACACCCTAATAAAGTAAGCGCTTGTTTGAGTATTTACCGAAAATTAACCTTTAACCAGCAGAAATAGTTTGAATGCGTCGAACAGTTATCTGCGAAATAGAATAGAACGAACATGAAATTCACGTAAATTTAAGAAAATAATCATGCATGTGTTTCAGCGATTGACAGTTCATTGAAATTTCAGCGCGTTCAACGTGTATTTGGAAAGAGTAATAGGATAGGAAATCGAAATGTTGGTAAAATTATGAAATAAACAATGACATTGGCCTTACTAATGAAATAGGTGAAAAAAGAAATTTCGTTTGGCATAAACAATCAATTAATCGACCAAACCAAGGAGTTGATATTTTATTACGTCCAATGGGTGGTTATCTGTGAAATGGAATAGAATGAGATTTCCGAGTAGAAATTTTAGCATGACAAACGATTAGTTATCAACTAAATGGAATAGGATATGATCGCGAAAATCAAGTAAAATACTCTTAAAAAATAAGCATTTGAATTAAGATAACAGATTCGAATCAATTATTCATGTATGTAAATAATATGTATTAGCGAATGCGAATTCGATAGATGGATTTTTCGATTCTTTTTTCTTCAAATTGGGACTCTGAAATCTAGGTTATTTAATCATCTGAGAAAATGCAGGATTATAGTTTATTTAGCAAAAGTCGTTCCCAAAAAGATGGCACGAATGCCAATGCTAAGAAAGAGTGCTAGAAATGTGTGTTTCTACTTCCCTATACTATGAATAGCTTGACATTTTATCGGGCAAGAATATTTTATTGATAAGTAAACGATACAAAAAAATAACGGTAAAAATCGTTTATAAATATGTTAAATAAATAATCATTATACTATAGTTAAATAATCATCACTATTATCGATAGCAACCAGATATCGAGTAGGAAAATTGATAATGGATCAGTATATGTTTTGTGAAATACCTAACTCTTTGAATCAAGCAAGACATATAAGAGTACAATCAAATAATTGAGAAATAGAAACAGCATCAAGAAAAAGGCAAGAGGAAGCTTTACAAGAATGCCGCAAAAATCATCGAATGGAAAAATATGGATCGAAAGACGGTGAGACCGCATAAAATACCTATAATGAGAAAAATATGTATGTATCCTAAAATAAGAATATATAGGTTTCATAGACTTTATGTCATGCTTGATATGTATGAAGCATTATACGCCATCTTTTATTATAGTGTAAGACAATTGCCGGCATGTTAAAAACGTCGTTGCCGAATTTGCATTTCTGATAGTGGTCTACGCACTGCATATCTGGAGCAATCTGAATCCGACAGTCTGAACTCCAAAAGCCGACAGTTTTCAAGCTAGAGTGTAGCAGTGTTCTTATCAATTGTATACGGCGTCATTATCGACCATCCTCTGGGCTATCCATTGCTTCTCGATATTTAAGAAGCACGTTTGATACAAAAGTCTTTTCTGGACTACTGGTGACAACTCAGATATTTTGCCTTACAGTAGCATCATTAATACTGGCGTTTCCACATTACATTGCGTTAGGAACCAGCTCAATATTGTTACTGTTATAACATGACGTGCGATGGCGTTACGTCTAATATATAAGAATTGAAAATACATTTTTACGTAAACATAGATTTACGACTGCAACACAATTTAGTCTACCGTTTTCTGTTTCCACATTACGACTGGAAAAAATATTTATCTCCGTGTTGAAAATGAGGACTGTAGATCTTTATTTTGCTATTCATCGCCATATAGTTTTCGGTAGTTGAAGTATTGAAACGGAATATTTCGGCTGTTTTGAGATGCAGTAAATGTCACTTGCTTATGAACACACTTATAAATCAGGACCTAGAAAGACTTTCTTTGTTGAATAATTTGAGGGAGTTTAGAATGATGCCACAAACTTAAAATATCAGAAAGCACAGAAGTTTATCTAGATTGAGTCAGATTGTGATTATGTCTCGAGGTTGTTATAAATACGAATGCTTAGTAGATACACATGATTCATCAGTAAAATTATTCGTTGGCTTTTCCATAAATGCAACAATGTTGTATGATTGAAGATGGAACTTACCGTTATAATCCCACCGAATGAGTATCCACTTGCCACGTGTAGGAGATGTAACGTTCTTGTCAGTCCTCGCGAGTTGTCGTAATGACCTCCGGTGAACAAAACCGAAATGACCGGCCTGGCACCTGACGAAATTGCACTGAGATGCAGGTGTCGACAGGCGGTGAAGTGCTGCGTGGTCGATCATACTGCGTAAGGTCACGTTAATCAACGGGCTGGTTTTAAATATCACTTTTTGTAGATTGCGCACTTGATAGTAATTCACAAGCAAATTAAACAAAATGAAAAACTGGTATATCTGGTTGACACGCGAAACTTAATGATGACGTAGATTTGACGGTCAGAACACTTTCTTAAATTAATTTTTATACACATTTATTTAAAGAAGTGTTCTTAATCTACTGAAGTGAGTAGAGCTCCAGCAGTATGCCAATTAGAGTAAACACGTGTAATACTTTTTAAAAATGTATATATTGTCCATTAAAACTTAGACATTACCTAAAATGGTCACATTATTGATTATTTTATTTAGAATGATTACCTACATAGCTTGAATGTCAGTTTTCAATGATCTAAATATTTCCTGAATTACTGTATCAATCATTTTTATTTTAAGTCATTGAAGCTTAGATTTACCAATCCCCAATTTTATTATCTGTAATGTTATATTATAATGTTATATTATAATGTTTTAAGTATTTAATGCAGTAAAGATTCTATACATATATCCATTCATCACTTAAAAAAGCCCATATGTCAATATGGAATTTATACATAAACACACACATATACATAGTAAGGCCCATAAGTTTCCGGCCCGAGGTATAAATAAGGTAAAAATAAAAACACCTTGCTTACTGTTTTTCAATATAATCTCCGTTTAGTTCAATATATTTATTACATCTCGTTAAAAGCATCTTTATACCCTTAACAATTATTCTCTTCATTAGTTGCAAAATGGGTTTCAATGGCTTCTTGAACCTCTTCATCTATGTGAAACTTCCTCTCCCGCAGGTCGGATTTTAATTTTGAGAACAGGTAGTAATCACTCGGGGCTAGATCTGGGCTGTAGGGTGGGTGAGAGATTTTCCGTGAACCCACATTCCCTCACAGCAGTCCTGGCAATAAGTGTTGTGTGAACAGGCCCATTATCGTGAAGTAGCCGAACACTTCTAGTCAGTTTTCCTCGTCTTTTTTGCTTAATGGCATCTCGCAAACGGCGCAGTGGAAATGCATAGTACTGTGCGTTCACAGTTGTATTCCTTTCCTTAAATTCAATGAGCACAATCCCTTGGGAATCCCAAAAAAATGTGGCCATAATTTTTTTGTCGACTGCGTGACTCTAGCCTTTCGAGGAGGTACTTCTCCTAGTTTTCTGCACTCCATTGACTCTTTTTGGACAAAGGGTCATAGTATAGGACTATAGTCTCATCTTCAGTAACAATTGATTACAAATATATTTCTGGATCGAGGCTATACTCTTCTAAAAACTCTCGACAACACTTTACACGCACGTCTTGTTGCACACCAGAAAGAAGTCGCGACACCCATTTTGCACTAACATTATTCATGTGCTAATGTTCTTTAACTCTTAAACCCTACCACTCTGTGAATGTAATTATTCCTACCACGGGGTACTGAAGTACCC
>JAOPUG010000376.1:11524144-11542660 GCA_027564375.1 Micropterix facetella | reverse complement strand
GGTAAAATAGCATCCCACCACAAGAAGCTAGGCCAGGCCAGCTGACTGTCAACGGTAACTTCTTCTAATTGAAAGTGAAGTATCCAAAGTGCCAAATGTCGTCAGAGGCGAACTGATCAAGACGATAGAGACTATCTATTGCCAAGTAGACTATGTACTCTCCATTCAAAAATCACTTCGTTTCATAGTATCTTTCGACGCAAATGAAGGACAAAAAATCCTCTCTCACCCCCCCCCCCCCTATCCTTTAGCAATATCTGTTTAAAAAATCACGTCATTTTATTAGGCCTTTTCGTCGTAAAGAAATGACAAACAAACATACTTTAGCATTTATAATATTACTAAGGAAGTAAGGATTATTATACACATTCAAGATGTGCGATGATGACATGGGCAAAGTATTCGAGTTAGAGTTTTTTTGTCTTCGTTGTTTTTGTGTTCTTGCTTAAATGCTCTAACTAATACATTCATTCCTGACTCTTTCAACACTGGTTATACGGAGTATCCTCCGTTAGATATACCAAATTCAAAATCACCAAGCTTTAGTTTTGAGGCCTATTCTCTGGGCATGTACGCCTGCTTTTTCGCGTATGATACGTGAAAAAGCAGACGTACCCCTATTTTCTTTTTGTTGTATTGGTATTATGACACGTATGTGAAACGTCACCGTTCGGCAGCCGTGGTGTTCATGGCACTGGTTTTGAGGAATCAGAAGTTAAATTCATTTTTTAACAGCACAGCCGTGTATAGGTAGTCATATGCCTATAAGCAGACGTACGCGTATAAGCAGGCGTGGCTGTAGAATTAGCCGCATTGTCTGTAAACTTCCATATTTCAGTATTTAAAAAATCAGCATTTTTTAGTAACTGAAATAATGGAGATGTTATTTATACAAGTTGGCGTACCAAAAAGGGTAGTAAACCTAATGCTAAAAAACCTCTGTTTAGAACAATCCTTTAACCACTGGAAAACAGCACGCCAGGCTTTCCAAAACGCTAATCAAAGCTCACGACCGTAAGACCGCCCACGAAGCTTCTGCGCTTAGTAGTATCTTATGCATACTAGTGAAAGCACTCACAGGACACTGTGACCTGAATAAACACATGTTGAACTTTAAGATCCGAGACTCTAGAGTATGCAGGGTTTGCCAAAAAGCAGACGAAGCTCCCCTGCACCTCGTGTTGCGAATGTGGTCTACTGTTGAGTAAAATAAAATCCATCTTGGTAACTACAACCTCCAACCTGAAAAGGTAAAACAAGCCAGTGCCAAAAGCTTATTGCGGTTGTTAAGTTACGTGTAGATAAGCACAGAAATATAATAGGTGGCGGACACAAAAGTAGAGATAGTCGCAGTGATACCTGCAAGGCTTAGAAAACCTTAGAACAGCCTTAAAGCAAAAGAAAAAAAAACCTTTATTAGATAGACCGAATTCGAAAGCATTAGGCCTTCGTATTTGTCTGTAAGCGTCCATATTTTGGTACAAAAAATATATTTTTCACTAAGTGAAATAATAGAGATGTCATTTACTGAAAAAGCTTATTAATTGTTATAAATAATGAAAATATGTTGCCCATACATTAAAAGCAATATTTCTGGGAAAATTATAGCTTCTTTCGTCATCGATCAAATGGCAAAATATATAAAATTAAACAATTACTGATAGATATCACTTATAACAACTTAATTAGGTATCCAGTCGTTGCACCAAAATTTGATAGAGATTATTATGTTAATTAATGCAAGAAGATATAAAGGCATATATAGATGACGAAGAAGAAATACTGCAAATGTAAATGTAGATAGGAAGACAAAGAAAATAAAAATGTACTTTTCGCATTAGTGTATAGACCAATGCACAATGAGGTAGTTATTATAGAAATAAAATTAATAAATAAAATGTAGATGTTTAGATACATTGCAAAACCTTTAGCTTCCCGTATCAGTACTGGCTCAACTTTCAGTTCAATAAATAGGATACTTCTCTGCATACATCATTCACATGAGCCAACCGCTAACCACCCAAACGTCGGCATTGGCAAAGTCGGTGTGCGGTAGAAACATGACTGGGCACCTTTTGAGTCGTGCAATATGAATCGAATTAGTGGAGAATACACAGAATCATTTGTGATGATTCTAAAGCGTGTTAAAGACCGTCCATGTCCAATGACATAATAATATTGATTAGATAATACAAATAGGAAAATCAATTAGTGGACTAATAAACTAATATTTAGACTCATTAACGCCAGCGAACATTGAACCAGACGATTTTCATTAAATGAAAATAAATTAAATATTCATTACGCTCAACGAACGATTATGAAAAATTACCTTAAATTATTTATTAAAGTCAATAATAAAACATCAAGATCAGATTTGATTGAATAAGGATAAACAGAAAAAATAACAACATAGGTCAGAACCTAAAGCGCCTTTATCTTTATGCGCAGAACTGTCCAGAGCTCTACTTCGATGAATGGCTGAATAAAACATAATATATTGCAGAATATTTTTAGGAAATAATATTAAAATAACCAGAACATAAACTAGATGGAGGTTTCGCGTACTTAACGTATTATTTGTGTTTTAATCAAACGAACGTATTCCTCTATTATCAATAGTTTCAATATGTCGCGTCGTCTTTGTCATGTTAAAAAGAATCAATACGACAAAATGGCTAAAATACTAAACGGATATATTGTGCTAAAATTTCAAGGGTGGAAGTGATCGAAACTTTGTTAAAAAAAGACGTAAATGTGTTTTGTATTTATTAATCGGGCATGCCAAAAGGCCTATGTAGCAACATTGGTTGATATAATTTCAGTATATTTTATATTAACGTTCTGACAATTTCACATTTTGGCATGACGAGTAATAATAAATAGGAACACAAAATTGTTTTGACATCATTGCCATATAAAAAACAGGCAATTTGGCCCATAGATGATTTTGAAATTATGCAGTTTGATGAATCGAAATAAATACCTAGCAATACATCTAAATCCTTTGTGATCGTTTAAAAAAACGTAACATATACTTAATCAAAATTTTTGCATAAATAGATTTGAAGTCATAGGTGGAAATTTTCAAATGCGACTATCTCATTTGATGTTTTATTATTATACCTACGATACTACAGTATCGTCCTTTGTATTTAAAGGTGCCCTAGTCGCACACCGGAACTCTAATCCGGTGCGGTTTTAAGGCTTGCCTATTTCACTTTGTATGCTTGTTCGAAATTTGGAATAAGATATATTGCGATAAATAGAGTTCACAATTATGACTGAAGATTATTACACTCCAAATCTCTTGTATAGAAGGGCAGCTCCCAATTTGAGGCATATTTACAGTGTATGCGCAAATTGAAGTATTTTGTAACTGATAAAAATATTTATTTAAGTGAAGTTTATTTTAATTTCCATAAAAGTAGTTATTGTAGGTTTGAATGGAATAAAGTAGGTTTGAATGGAATAGAATATTATAACTTGTATTATTCCAGTCCGATTTTAATATCTGCGTATTAATTAAAATATGTCGTGTAAAAACATGAATTTTAAGAGATTAATAACGTGTATATAAAACTGATATTGACAAAAATATTTCATAGCAGACAAAGATACGTATTTATTAGAAGAATTGATAAAAATTTAGATTTTTATACTGTATCAATAGACTTCGGAGAAATCGTGGAAGTGTGATTGTATCTCTTTAATCGACATTGATTATACCATGATACTTAGCTATACGTCGTACATATCCAAGAAACCTAGTTAATTTAATATTCCCTCAAGATAATTTAATATGAGCTTTATATGATAAGGAAATACGGAATGGCCAATATTGGGGGAGAGGCAAATTGTTGAATTGGAGTAGCACAGCACAGCACAGTGTAAATAATGTGTGCCCTCTCGGTCCTCGTCTCGCCTCGAGCTAAGATTGAAAGCACTCGCGGGATGCGAAGGTTATATGTACATAATATATAATAAAGCAAATTAAACATTTCTCAGAGCGCGCGGGTCTGATTTGACTGATCGATAATCTCCGACCTTTGTTGCGTCACCCTCCTTTGGGACTTTAGATTTCTGCCGAATCAATCTTTGAGTGACGCCCGACCGCCTCTCGCCTATACATTAAATATACACGTCGTCCTTGTAGCATGCGACAAAATCTCACATTCATTGCGGGCTTCGATGGGAATTCACACATATTAATCGATCTTTCCCCACATGTCACATTGAGTACTTCATGAAGGTCTAGCCACTTGACGAAGTGTCCAACCTCGTTAGACGGATGTATCTTCGAAATATTGAACCATTCGCGTTGTCCTTCTATTTTTTATCTTTGTCAATGGCCTGCCTATTTCTTGCCAGGCTGGTCATCTAATTAAGTAACTATGCCGACGATACCATTGTCATTGTCTACCCGGTACACCAATCGACACTGGTAATATATCGTACCTATGAACCCAGAATATTACAAGGAACACTTTTCAAGAAAACCTCTTTTTTCTACTAAACTGCTTAAAAACGTGATAGGTATCCTATAATCAAGCAAAATAATTCAACAGTCCCAACGGACTTCTTGTTAACATCAACAAGAAGCGAAATATCTACTATTTAATTTCATTTATTCGTTTTGAATTCAATACTCGTACGTTTGTTTGACTCATTTAGATGGAGTGTAGCAAACTAATGGAACATCTTTTTTTAAAAATGATCAACATCTGAAGGGGCCGCTGTTGGCTAAATAAAGCGGAATGCACCAGAGAAACACCAGCAGGCCGCAATACTCCGAAAGTCTAATATTGTTTGCGTGAAGATACCATTCTTACGGCAAGCGAAACACCAGCGGGACGCAATACGCCGAAAGACTATTATTGCTTGCGCGGAGTTGACGTTCTTCTGAAATCGCGCATGACAAATAACATATTTTTTGGTTTTTTGAAAGATTATAATGAAAAAATAAAAAGAATGCAAAATATTGCATTTTCACATTTTAATCATATATTTGGTACGTATTACAAATATAGTTTCAAGTGTCTGCCCCTATAGATTTCAAGAAAAATGAAAATTACAAAAAGGTGCTTCATATATTATTTATTTTTATTTAAAAAAATCAAAATGTTCAAATTTTCTATAATAGTACCCACTAAAGGTTAAGAAATATACTATATGACTAATATTTTTATTTTTGTTAAAATGCATACGGAAGTCACCTAAATTTGAACGCAAAATGTCATTTTCACTGTTTGAGAGAAATGGTCACCATGATGTGCTGATTTGAAACAAAACTGGCGCGCATCCTTTAAATATGAATATTATAGGAGAGGATTAAGTAATGAAATATATTATTATATCTATAGAAAAAACTTAAAATGATCCTTGCGCAGTAATAATCATTCGACAATAAAAATTGGCAGAGGGAAACCCCAAGGGGTTATCAAACTTCGGCCAACATTTAAAACCGCTCGGTTTTCGTCGCGTCGGTATTAGGCGCTGATGCGACGACGCAAGAAGCGTGGGGCTCGCGTCACGACCGCGGACCACAGCCATCTCGGCCGACGCCGCTAGCAGCGTCTCGTCAGGTTCTAAAACAGAAATATTGAAGAATTTTCGATCGTAACCTATCGGCTGATATTCCAATCACTTATAAGAAAGCTTGTGTGGAAACTCGATAGATGGCGAAATTTTAATATTTTTTAAAATTGGTTCAAAATACAATGAGACCTCTTATAAACGTATAGTTCCCTAATACATTCGTTTTACTATTTTGGCAGAGAAGCGGTAGCCGCAAATTTAACTAACTTGAATCAAAGAACCGTACGTCGTACATGCCCCTAAATCAACTTTACTGTTCTCTGCGCATTGGCCGTGACTATTAATTTGTGAAAGATTTTTTGAAATCAGACGTAGTTTACTATAGTTATCGTGCATAGTATCAAAACCTTGCATGATTGTAAGACTTGACCCCCTGGTGGGGGCGAAGTAAATAAATAGTTTAACGTAGAAAGCCATAACGCATGTACATGTTTTTTCTTATAGGAACAATATTGAAAAATGAAGGTTACGTTACTTTTATAAATTATTACGAATTTTCACTGAAAGAGCATTATCAAGCTATCGAATGATTGCCAAATTATAATTTGGTAAATATAAAAATCAAAAACATGGCATCAATAAGACAATAAATATGATCAATGAAGGTCAAATATATATGTTTTGCCTGTTTTACTGAAGAAAGTGTAAAGAATAAAAATGTAGCTTCATTTTATATTATAATATAACCGATTTCCATAACTATATTTCATAATTTAAAAATCGTAAGATGCATTAATCTTTATGGCAAAAAAGTGAACTGGCCCAACGATTAAAAGATATGATGAAGTGGGCAGTTTTAATTAGATCGAATCGGCTATGACTTCCCACGCTTTCACTTTATCTTTTAATTTGTAATACATATTTATAGCAAATAAAAAAGCAATAACAGTTAAGGCAATTCAATTGATATAAATATAGAAGCGATATTAGTGCAATATTGAAACTCGATCAGCGCACTCAATCTTGACCTCAAAATTTAACCGGTATGAAATAGGCGTGACGCAGGCTAATAAGACGTACGGCTATGTAGACTCGATTTCTTTGCATATTATATATGTAGTAGAACCACGATTTCCGGGAATCTCTTCTCCATCGTCTTCATAATGGCTTAGGTGCATTGCTCTCGGCGCGGCGCGATAATTACCTACGGACATTTTATTTGCCAATTTTATTAATATAATTCGGTTTTTATTAATAGCTAAACTCCCGCAAGGACCAATCGATATACTGACATATCTATTGGTCTACTCAATAACCAATATCAATTTTCGCTGAAGACCATTGTTCGAGATATGGCATCTGTACACTATTTATTACGTCTTGTGTATTACGTCGTTTCACTTGGCAGCCTAGATGTAGGCAGTCACGTGAGTGACGTAACATAATACGCGCTGGCTGCCTTTGTGCAATGCAACAGAATACGGCCTCTCGCAACATTGTTGAAGGCGCTAACAATCGGTTCGACGGTCGCTCGTGATAGATTGACTCTGCTGCTCTTATTTCTCTTCTCTCCACGGGCCCGAGCGATGAATTAAATAGATAAGCTCACAGAGCCTCGGATATCGCAGTCAAACGCATCTCCCGCGCGGCAGTTTGAGGCGATGGACGTTTACTTTCGTGCCTTGCGGAGGTTTCCCCGCAAGTCTGTGGTACAATTAGACTATACCTTACATCCACAGGCTTCTGAATATATCACCTCTGCCATGGTCGCCTGTCATTTTAAAAGTTTGGC
Organism: Micropterix facetella; assembly: GCA_027564375.1. Taxonomy (NCBI): domain Eukaryota; kingdom Metazoa; phylum Arthropoda; class Insecta; order Lepidoptera; family Micropterigidae; genus Micropterix; species Micropterix facetella. The sequence goes on along the minus strand of JAOPUG010000376.1, from coordinate 11,535,330 downwards.
CATTTTCCCTTTTATTAGCCAAAAAAATGCAATTGATCTAATTACACAATGACGCGAAGCTGCGCTTGATTTTTGAAATGGACGGATGAAAGGTTATCGTTCACTGGTGACAGAGGGAATACCATTAAACCTACTTAGCTCAGTCGAAAATTGTGCTCATCCATACATACATCCAGTTTAAAAATTAGCATTTCTCAATTCAATTTTGGCTCATTCGCTGCCATGGATTGGCTTTTATTATTTTTATTTCTAAACCAAAAGCATCATCACTTAAAAGAAATCTTTCAAAAAAAAATTACCAAAGACCAAATTTACCAAAAACCTCTGTTCAAATAATGTAGCAAAAGATTTTGATAGTTGTCTGACAAAAATAGTTTGAATTTCAGTGAGCATGTCAAAAATTGACACTTAATAAAATGTGTACCTCACAATAAGGCCATCCATAGAACATGCTTGCCTAGTAAGGTTCTCTCTATATACTGTGGTAAGGGTGGCACAACGACATGAAATGTAACTTAATATAAATTGATCTAAAGCCACCTAGCAGCCAGCCAAATATGTCTATGATTGAGAAAAATGAGTGAAAAAGAGAATCTGAATGTTGTTACTCGTATATCACATTTCGTTAATAAACGAGAAAGTTTTCTCTATTGTAGAATAACCATTTCAGTAATGTTATGAACTATATAACTTTAAATTATATATTCTTAGGTAAATAAAGGTCTAAAATACATTTTGTTTAAAGTATCATTTTGCCAAACTCCCAAGTATTATGAGAATTACGTGATGAAGTCAGTGAAATAGTTGAAAAATATTGTCGCTAAATGTTACACATTTAATATGACTTAATAAATTGAAAAATGTTTTAAAAGAAATGAAATAATTTCAAAGTATACCCACTGGTTTTCACTAAACTTCAGGAAAATTTATTTATTTCTATTATTTTTTTATTTTACTTTTTTGCTCAATCCTACTTGAAATCTAATGATTTGACATATTTTTACTTCTTTTAAAGCATTCATCAACTTACTGATTTACAAATAGACAGAGGAATACTTAATTTTAAAAATAGATAGAAAGATAGATAAGATATAGAGAGAAATTCTTTATTGCACATTTTAAAATAAAACATACAACAGGCGGACTTATTGCATAAATTACAATCTCTTACAGCCAACCTTCGTGGAAGTCAAAGTAAAATAAACAGAAAACATAATACTTATCAAAAAATTATTCATATAACAAAATGTCAAGTTTTAAAGAAAATAATTAAGATTTTGAGAAATGGTCGCTAAGGAGCGGAGGACAGGAGAGGATGGGATGATACGTAGGATAACTAGGAATGTGGGGACATGAAATGCTTTTTCAGAGACACTCGAAAAGTAGAAAGCGTTGGTGCGTTTTGTGATATTGGTCAGGAGCTGGTTACATAGTCTTGCTGCAACGGTGAAGGAATGTGTAGAAAAAGAAGAATTATGAGTAGGAATTGCAATTTTACTATCCTTATTAAAATGGAGTGGAAGGCCATGACTTCCTAAGTGAGTGAATTTTTCAGTTAGGTAGAGAAGGAAACGGTGAGTAGTAGTTTAAGAATCATAAAGCCATTTTGTCTCAATTTTATCGATATTTCTCCGCGTATTACTCATACAATATATAAAATTATTTTACAATGTTAATGACATGAACCTTTAAACCTTTATCTAACTATTCGTATAACATTTATAGTTTTGGCTTTTTCCGTGTATTCATTTCTCCCTGAATTGCAACTTTTACTTCACACCTACATAAATCAGTTTCAAAATACTTATATACCATTCCAATAATAAGTGTGTATTGAGCTAGCAAGGAGATATACGAAGTCCCCTGGTTCAGTAAAATTCTATACACACCTTCAATTCGCAAGCCGCCTTCTCCTGCCAGTCTTCATAAAATAATGAAATATTTACCCATTACGCATCGTCCCTTTGAGATGCCGTCAGCCATTAATACTCCGCTGCAAGCGCCCTGTGTGCACATCCCGCCCCCATCTATGCTGTTGTTGAAAAGGCAGCTTGATACGAGTTGAGTGTCTCCATTGCAGTCGGGCAGAGCAGCTCCTTGAGTCAGATGAGCACCTTTCTTCACTCGTTTATCCGATTCCTACAAATACAGGCTGGGCCATAAATTATTACATATTGTCTAGTGCAAAACTATTCGAGTCTCCATACATTCGCAGCGACACATTTGCAGGCGTCAGTTTTGCAAGTGATAGATTTGCGGAGGACATTTTACAAACGCTATATTATCGCAAAAGGAGGTGCCATATTTGAAGGACACATTTGCAACTGTGAAACTGATGTTTCGAGTGGCGTCAGGTTTGCAGCCACCATATTTGCAGAATGTGAAGTTAGCGGTGAAACTTGTTTTTTTTTTAATGTGTTAATAGAGTATAATATAAGCATTATTTTCCCATCATTTTTCCTTTGTTTTTAACTTTACGTTATTTTGTTTTTCTTTTGTTTATTTTTTTTTTTGGAATCGCTACTTGTACAATAATTTTATTATTATTATTGTTTTAGTAAAGCGATGTCTTTGAATTATGCAGCAACTCTCACAATGAAACTATGGTTGACTGTAAGAGATTGCCATCAAGTGATAAGGCCGTAACTGTGAAAAATTGTAATTTTTGTAAAATGAAGTTTTTTATTTATTTTTATAAATCAACCAAAACTGGTTTTTCACAGTGTGTTTTTGAGTCTGCAGTCTAACAAGTCTTCTTTTCTGAGTATCCTCTCTGTTGTGGATATCAGCAACCTATTTTAGGGCGAGTTTAGCAAAATGGTAAAAACAATAGACTAATAGTAGTGTCCGTAGCCACGTTGAATCACCAGTTCTCATATGTTATTGAAGATAATCAACCTTGCGCTTGGTCAGTATTTGTATGGGTGACCGCATGAGTGTATGACCGTGTGATGCTATAAAAAATGCCTGCCCAAAAGTTATTGCCACTAAGCAAGGTTCCACAAAATGTCACTAACCTCGTGGGTTTAAAAAAAACCATTTTCCTATGAATCTACAAGCACTTTAAAGGATTTAAAAACTACTCATTCGCATACTTTACACATCATTGGCATAACTATTATATGGATATGGATATGGATTTAATCGAATATCCAGTTAACCTGAATGGTTCGTTTATTTGAAATAATTACTATTTGAAATCACATGGAGGCCACGCAGAAAATAAAACCATTTGAGGGTTGGAAATGAGGGAGAATAAAATATAACTGCATATTTCCGCAACTTAGCTTCACTTGTCGACAGATTACTGAGAAAACCACGGAATTGTTTGGTTTATAGATGTCCTAAACCTACCACAGCCCATCGTTAGTCCGGAAGCCACCGCTCACCCCCCAGAAGTGTAAAAATAGTATTATGATGGGACCGACCTTGGTCGGTGAATTCTATGGCAGGTCCGTTTGTAATCACTTGTGTTTCGCGAGTCTGCAGTTCGTCGGAATGAAACTCGTGATAATATTTCTTCTAGATATTATCATCATTAATTCTCGTTGTACAGAGTTTAAATGAATAGTGCATTAGTGTTACATAAATTTGTATCATATTTATACTCTAAATAATTCATCATACGTTGCGGTCCTTGTTTGGCGTCGCTTTGGTGTGTGCCCATCATGCTCTTCACGTTCCGGGCGGTCATAGTTTTTATTCTTCTCGCACAGTATAAATATTACATACAAAATACCGTGCCTGTCCCAAACTTCTCTTTCCCGCGACGCGCGGGTGCATGCACCAGTTCACTTGCCTTCGTTTCGCTGTTTGCTCGGTTGGGTGCGAAATTTATGTAGCGTGCATTCGAGGTGCATGTGCTTAATATCGATTTTTTTTGTGTTTTCTAGCTGCTGCTCACGTCGGAAACGCCTTGTTCTTACAGAGCTGATGATAATGTGCTGAGTTTTTTCGTCCTGCTCGCTGCGGCGTACCTGCTAACTTTCGTCGGATAGCGACATTTGCACCCGGCTGTTTCCAGTGGCGCCTTCTTAGTGAAGTGAGTTTTGTTGTTATAAATATGCTCTGAATTAATGCCTCATCTGAGACGCTGGCTTGTTGTGTACATAATTTGTGTTTGTGTTATCTTCCTTAACCAGCATTGCACTTCGCTGGCTTCGGGGACGTCGTTGCACTGCGACGCTTCCTCCTGTACCTTCCTCTTTCCTGTGTGTGGAATATGGCAATTTGTAGGTTTGTTACATGTGTTAGTTTCGTTTCATTAGATCGCTTATCACATATAAATAAATAAATGTCATGTAAGAAAGAGGTCCTGGCTGTTGACATAATAATAAGAGAAAGTTGGGTGCTGTTAATACTTGGATGGGTAACAGTGTGTGTTGCTGGTGCAAAACTGCATGGCAATGTTGAACTCCCTGGGCGAAAAGAACAGGGTAGTTCTAAGATGGGTTTCCGGCCATGCAGGGAACGAAGGCGACGAGGCAAAAAAAACCCCACCTAGGTGGCTACTACCTCCAAGCCGAAGAAGCAAAACAATTCAGCACCAAAAGTTTAATGCGGTTCTTAAATGACGCCAAGCTTAGTATGGACCTACAATAGGTAGCTATCACAACAGGACAGAAATGGTCGCAGTGATACAAGGCTCAATAACCCTTGAAAGACCCACAACAAAAATAAAATATTTAAAAAACCGTGTATGTTTGACTGTGTGATGCAACAAATGCCTGCCAATAGGCAACAGAGCGGGTTCCACGAAAAGACACACCTGCCTTGTGGGTAAAACAAAACCAGAGGACATTTTGGCCCCACTGGTTTAATGTGTTACAATTATTATATGACGGTTCGTTTTAAGTCTTTGTGGGTAATACGTTATGACAATGTAAAAGCAGTGCAGGTTAAAACAGGTACGCATACTTTGCCAGTGATTGACGATGCGGGTGCAAGCAAAGAAAGGCTGGGTGCTGGAATGGCTTCGTAGGAATCCTCATATTAATCTGAAGAGTGTGCCGATGAATGAGTGTAGTTTTTTTTAATAACATAGGATCGCCACAAGACTGGTGGGTGTCTGTCTGCACGACCGGGTGCGCTCAATACATTGTACAAATTAATGATAAAAATAGTGTGTTTAACTGGTTTTTTGAAGAAAATGATTTAACAATGCAAAGAACATAAACAAACGAGTTAGTCTCTAGGAGCTAGGAGCTTAGCCTCCTGACGTCGCTAACTTCGTTTTCAATTTTGTTCAAGAAAAGCTACTGTCTGTATACTGTGCGCGAGCTTGTAGATAATTTGATTCACTACGGCCACTTGTAGCGTGCTTCGTTATTGCCGGATCCTTAGAATTGTACAGAATCGAAGTTTTGGTTATTCTGGAGTTGGCAAAGCCCACAAAATAATATGTAAAATGGTGAAACTCATAACTTTTTATACAGTTTTTTGAGACAATCTGTCATAGTAACAATTATACTACATTAAAAGAGCTTGACAATGACATGCGCTTGCAGTGGAGGAGGGGGAGGGGGTCCCATACACATTTGCCCATCCTCCTTTATAGAATATTACATATTTTTTCTGTCAAAAAACCCAGAAAGTGGCAATTGCCACCGGTTCGGACTCGTAGCGTCCGATTTGATAAAAATCCTTTTATCCATGCGAGCAGTTGACCTCGGATGCCTAAATGCTTAAACCTAGCCAATAAATAGCCTTCCGATTGGTACTTTGTCGAAGGCTTTTTTCGAAGTTAAGTTACAAGGTTTCAATATTTTCATGACTGTCGAATTACATGGTCCAGTGTTATATAAATTATTCATATGGAAAAAATGATAACATTCATACCGTTTCAACCACCTTATAAAGTTCTTCAATCTCCAACGGGCTTCCTTTTGATATATCTCCATTTAAAACCGGAGCGGTTACTCCTTCAGATTCATCATCATCGTCGGCTTCGTCGTCATCCCCGCTCCCGGCAAAAAGTTTTTCCACAATGATAAAAACCAGCATTCCAAACAAGACCCATAGGCTGCATTGCATCGGTCCATTGCCACTCTCTGAAACAAAGTATTCCAAGATTGAAACATGCCCATCATATTCATTGGTGATCCCAGATGTCCCAGGACAAAAACAGTGGGAAACACGGCGTATAGGTTAACAGTACTTAATTATGTAACCTTTCCTAAAAGTGTAGTCAAGTATCATTTTATCTGTATCTACAGTAGTGGGAGGTCATCCCATGCCTCTTGTAGAATCTCCCTACGCTTGTTCTTCCCTACTGTTTCAGAGTCTGAAGTCTTATAGCTGTTCTCGCCGCATCTAGTTTCATAAAAAGGCCTAGAAGTGGTAGGCTTGATATAACTTCTAGTGCCTCCGTGGGTGCCGTGGCACCTACACATGCAAGTCTCTGTACTTTTTACAGCTGTTCAAAGATTACTTCTGGCCTCCCACACAACGGCTCAGTAAACTAACGTTGGTCTTATGATAGTTATGGAGTGACAGCGTATAGTTAAATAGCACATAGCATGGTATCAGATACTATGCTTCCGCTGTTCAATTTTGGAAAATGTCTTACAGTGGAACTGCCGCCCAGAAATGACTGGCTAAATAACCAACTGCACTGGGAGGCCGGTAATCTTAATTGGTTTACTGATGGTTCCAAATCGGGACCTGATGTAGGCTGCGGAATATATGGGGAGCAACGAAACTTTGAAAGAAATATAAATTTAGAGAAATGCACCTAAATTTTCCAAACAGAGGTATATCCCATTACTGAATGTAAGGATATGAACCTCTGAAAGAACTATGACAACCATCGAATTTATATCAATGGGGATAACCAGGCCGGTGTTTTAGCACTAGCTTCAGTACTATACGCTCAAAGCTGCTGCACTTTTGAACTCACTTGGCGAAAAAAAAGAGGGTAGTTCTAAGATGTGTTCCCGGTCATGCAGAAATCAAAATGCAACAAAAAAGCCGATGAACTTGATAAGGGGGGAGCAAAGGGAAGGCAGTTATACAGTCCTGAACCATGTCGTGGCGTACCAAAAAGCCTGTCAAAGCAAATGCTCAAAAACCTATGTTTAGAACAATCCTTTAACCACTGGAACAACACGACAGGCTTGAATCATTCTAGAGCGCTAATCAAAGCTTAAGATCGTAAGACTGCCCACGAGGCTGTAGCGCTAAATAAAAACAATTTACGAATGCCGGTGAGGGCATTATGGCCTGAATAGACACATGTTCAACCCTAAGCTCCGGGACACAAGGAGTGTGCAGGTTCTGCCAAACTGCAGACATAACTCCTATACATCTCGTATACAAATGTGGCCCCACTAATGCATAAAAGAAATACCCGCTCCAAGCAGAAGAGGTAAAACAATCCAGCGCCAAAAGCTTACTGCGGTTCTTAAACAACGAGAAGCTTAGCACGGAACTATAATAGGTGGCGATCATAATAGACCAGAAATGGGCACAGTGATACAAAGTTCAGTAAACCTTGTAACACAGCAAAATAAAGAAATATATAGTGAAATAGTGAATTAAGTATATTTGCATAGATTATTCCTCTAACATTGTCACTGAATTTAGTAATGGCTATCGAGAATGGTGATACTTGAGTAAGGAGTGATAAACATATGAACAAATCACAGCTATGATACAGCTTGATACTAAAAATGCAATCATGACTTTGACTTTCAGACGGCAATCACCTCATCGATAAACAATGTGTTAAAATGAAACAATATTACCGCCTTCAGAGTACTAGCCTCAGATAATACAAGATTATCTCTATTTTTAAAAGAAATCAACTGCTCAACAATGTATGTATAGAGTAGCGGTTCTCAACCTTTTTTGGTAACAGGACTCTTTTGAAATACGAAATATTATACGGAGCCCTAAAATAAGCAAAACCTGGTTTTACGTTCATTCTTTTATTATAATCTGCTTTATGCCAATTCCAGAATAACCAAAACTGCGATTCTGTCTCATTCCTAGAACCAAAACTCTTTCTCCTTGGTCGGTGAATTCCATGGCCTGACCTTGGTCGGTGAATTCCATGGCAGCTCCGTTTGTACTTACTACTAGCTTGAGGTGACATTGAAGTACCGAGGTCATTTCTAAATAATACGAAAAAAAATGGTTTAAGTATAGAACCTTGAGGAATCCCGCACTGGATTAATCTCAGCTCTGATTTATTGTCATTCAATTCTATAATTTGATGTCTGTCACTAAGATATGATTCAATTAGTTTAAGCGACCTGCCTCGAATGTCATACCTCGAACGCTTTGGATAAGTCACAGTGTGAGTCTAAAGAATTTTTCAGTGTTTCTAATATTTGTTTCACTAGGTCGTAAATATCATAGTCAAAGTGTGGATTTATTTTTTCTAAAACCATATTGATTTCTTACGCCATATTAAGTTTGTCTAAGAAATTATTCAAATGGTTAGATATATTTTTTTTAAATCCTAAAATATGACAGCAACACTATAGGACGAAAGTTGTTCACATCAGTTTCAGCACCCTTCTAATGGACCAGTAGTACTTTTGTTATTTTTAGTTTGGCCGGGAAGTTCCATGTTTCATTCGTTCAGAATTGGTAAAATTGTAGGACTGTTGATGTATTTTTAGTAAGTTTCGTGGAGTGTCCCCAGATATCCGTAGTGGACATGGTTTGCAAAGACTTGATGCATGTATATATTTCAGACTCAGTTATAGGATAAAAATGGATTGAAACAGGCACTGCATCGGGCATTTTGGCATTTGAATTATTTAATACCTTATTGACAAGGAATTGCCACCATTAAATTGGGAATCATGACATTATTCTCTCCTATAGGAAGTGAAGGTTTTGAACTCAGCTTGCAATTTCTTCACTGAAAATATCCAAGCTCATTGACAGTATAGGAGGGTGTCAGACGAGGATGGTACTAGTAAGCGGCCGCTTTGCAGTTCTCCAGAACGCGTTACATTTCGGCTCGCTACACGCCCTCAACGGCTAGTTTGCAATGACTACGATGCGAAGAAGCACCAGTCCCGCCATCGACCTCCCTTTCTCTACCGATTCATAATCTGTAGGATGCCTCCAGTGACGCTTTCCAAGCCCTCTCCGTATATGAGCTTAGTGCTGATCTTGGCAGGCCTAGATTCTTGAATAGACTGTAGAGCGACTTCGCTGGTAGTCCTCTTGCTCTGACATCCAAGGTGAACAGATCAGCCTTGGAACCGTTTCGCACTATCCAGCCTACTAAATTGCATTACTTGTTTACTTTGAAGTTATGGTCCTTCGATATGTTACTCTCCCATGGAACTGTACATTCAACAAGTATTAAATTCTTTGTCGTCTTGGAGATGTATGCTGTGGTACAGATTTCTGAAGGCATGTGGTAAACAGTATGCATTTGGTAAGCATTATGTACCAAAATATTATGTATGTCACAATAGACCAGAAATGGTTGCAGTGATACAAGGCTCAATAAACCTTGAAACAGACCCACACAACAAAAAAAAATTAATAAAAATATTAGTACGCCAGTAAACATTGAGGATGTTCCGGTGAATACTTATTGATTATCATCAGCACAACACCAGGAATAAATTTTAAAGCCAATTTTTAAAACATTACAATAATTTGCTAAGTAATCGAAATGACAGAATAAGAGAATTTGAAAATGCTGAATCCACTTCCATAAAGATGAAAAATTTATTATTACATATTTGTAAAGTTACAGAAAGTTAATAAGGTTTATAATAGTTGACATTTTTATTCTTTTTTTATTTTATATTTTACCTTAACATTTTAATTTAATGAAGGTATAAGGCTGGAGTTGACATTTAATTATCTTTTTCTTTATCTAATTTGTAATTGATCATTCTGATGTCATTATGTCTATTTTATTTAATCATTGTTATTATCATAACAATATTGCAATCAAACAACAATCATAATAGTTCCGTTTTTATAATTAAATTGAAGAAATTTTGATGCATCGAAGAGTAGGAACACCTCGCATCCAAGAGTAGGAACCTAACTTACTGGAGTAGCATATTATATTGTATTGTTTTACAGTAGTCATTAAAGATCTTCGCAAATTAAAGATGTATTAAAATTACGCAATAAGGAAAAGCCCGAATGCTTTATAGTCCTAGTTAGTAGGGGTTTTTGCCTTAGTATTTTTATATAGATATATTGTTTAGAGGGGGTCCATTAATTACATGGGTTTTATTCCATTTCAAACTTCTATACCACTATAAAAACATCCTTTATATATGCTGCAAATTTCGATGTAGCAATTTCGAGACAGAAATCTCAGGACATTGTAAGATACGAGCAACTCTTACTATGTACAGTCAATATAATTGCTTAAATGTGTGTCTCGTGCTGGCTCGCTTACCTATATATGTGTTACAGAGACCAAGAAGTTTGGCACGACCTGTACATGAAAAGACCATTTCTCATATTCCTCTCAACATCCGATACACCATAAACTCTGCCGATATTTCGCGTTTGTCGAGTATGCAAAAGAGTTGCAAAGGAGTGCGCGACACCCATGCGAAAGAATCGCACCACCGTTGCTTGGAATAAATAAAGCGAAAAGTTTCTCTGTAATGACTCGGCGGGTGCGCTGCGATCATATATCATGGTGGGTGACACCCTCGACAAATGTACAGCAAGCTTTATTTATTTTATTCAGATTTATGCATAAGTCATCAGCGATTACGCAATGCGACTTTAATAAAGGGATAATGAATAACCGTGCTAATCAAGGAGAAAGAAAGTTATAAAGAAGAGCAATATTAGACGTGAAGTCTTAATGGAAATCCATGCTTCTCAAGGACGGAATAATGGAATAACTCAATTATTCCATCTTTATAATATATCATTTACTATCAACATTAGTACTAATATGCGTTATGAGCTTGAAATACTTTGTAACCAGCTTGCAATTACCATTAGGAAAAATCCACACTCCCTACATTTCAAGCGTATTTAAATATATACTACTACATCGCCCTGGCCAACAACTTTCTTCTCAATCTACCATTCCCTTCCTTCCCGTTAAAGCATATTGTTTTTGATATTTCATCTATATAGTTTTAAACTATCTTCTATATAATATAGTATTTGTTAGTAAACAATATATTGGGATGTGGTTAGTATATAGTGGGAAACAGAATTGGGATCAATTT
>JAOPUG010000376.1:11405983-11418250 GCA_027564375.1 Micropterix facetella | reverse complement strand
GTTCAGCAGTGTTGTTAAACAAAACAAACACCTTTCTAATTGTCAAAGTATTAATACAAATATTTCGTTTCCGGGATTTTGGGGGGGGGGGGGATTGAACCTCCTAAACCACCCCACTGGCTACGTCCATGTAGTAGTATCATTCATTAGATTAGCAGCTATGATTTCGCCTAGTTATAGTGAAAGTACCTAGTCCAAATAGGAAACAAACATATATAATAAAGAAACTCAAATATCTCCATCTTTCTTATACTCAGTATAAGAAAGATGGAGAAACTTGCACCCTTGGAGTGGAAGTACGTATATTTTTAGGTTTATATATTTATTTATTTATTCTAGGACATAACGTACATCTTTTGTTTCATTAGAAATACAAATCAGACATTAAAAAGGAGTGACAAAATACATTTAAAAAAATAGTACAAAAGAAAAGATATTTAAAATTTTCAGGAAGCTGATACCTATACATTTTCTAAGGGATTGCTTTTTTAAACGATAAATGCCCAGTTGTGCTGCGTCCATTTATTCAATTCCTTCATGGTGCAAGAGGAATCAAAGGCGAATATTTTTTTTAATTATTTTATTAATATTATTATCTTATTATGTGATATATAAGATGTCACAGATGAAATATTTAAAATGAAGTTATAATAAGATGCTCAGAGATAAGTATGTACACCACTGGGGTGCAGCAACGATGCGCAACTAAAAAGAAAATATTTCGATATATTATTTAAATATTTCTCAGTCTTCCAATATTTATCTAGCAATCATTGAGAAGTATCTCCCAGCAAAGACATATATCTAGAAGTGCCAGATAAGCGAATTATTAATCCGGATGCTAAGCCGGATGATCTTAGCAAAGGCTTTTAATGAAATAAATTCAAATCTGATCCACATATCAAACTGGGCAGGAAACCACAACATACTTATTAAACTTACCAAATTCCAGTCAATTGTGATTGGAGTGCAAACATTTTGTATTATTGTCGATTTATCTGCTTCAATTGATCTGATTTGAAGCGTTCAATCGCTCTCTAGGTTTAAGTTTATTTTAAAAAACATTTCTTTCTCAGCAAGTAGCCCTTTCACCTTTTCCATCCCTATTTTCCTTTGAGTATGGCATAGCATTTTTTTCCAATGTATTTTAGCTTCCCAGTAACTGTCTCAATAAAGCTACGATTGGCTGTAAAAGATCGCCTTGGTGATCAAACCAAGTGGGCGTATCAACGCCAGCCATTGTTCAAGACACTTGTTCTATAAAAATATTTTTTTATTATTTTTTAAAATTATTAATACGATAGTTACAGTAATGTCTGAGAATTGCGATAATCTTATTGTCGGGATATCAACCAATACTTATGTGAATCTGGTGACATCAGACGTTTTCAGTTATGCAATATTAATGCCTCAATGAAATATTACAAAATAATATTATATATGCAATATTACAAAACACCTTCAGTGGGGCATATTCCCTTAACATACTAAAATAAGATAAGAAGTTATAAGCATAATAAAATATCAGATAAGATTTCTAGGAGATTTAACGCTAAATGCACCGACAAATCCTGTATATATAAGAAGATTTTGCGACACGACCAAAAATGTCCTATAAAATAAATTACCAAATTGAAATAATTTGCTACAAAAAGACTACTAATATGGTCGATAGACAGACACCACTCACACTTCGTGCTGCCATTGCGCTGCAACTACAACTCGAGCCAGATCTTCGCTTGCCGGACAGTACTCTTGCCACACTTGAACGTCCTCTATTTTCTGTTGCTTTGATACGCCACCTACGGATGGATTTTGATAAGTTATGAATTCATTGATACCTGACTCTATCGACAGATCTGTTTTTTGGGGTTTCTGACGTTATGCTTTCATGCACCAAACAAACCTCATTACGCTAGAAAGAGAACAACTCCCTGGCAGCAGAATTTATTTCCAAATTTAGAATGTCGCCGAACGTTGCCGACCGTATAATTTCTGTCGAAGCAGTGAATGACGTCATATATTTTAATGACTAAACATATCATTTGGCTATGTTAATGAGCTGCCAGCGGCGAATACAGAATCTATTAAACTTTTTCGCTCACCCACTAGAAAGAGAACAACGGGAAATAATTTTGCTACTAAATAAGTAATTCAGAAAATATACTTATAAATGTCCTGAAAATGAGTGTCATTGTTATCGTGATCATACGCATTGAATTTGATGTTACGTCCAAGGATAACTGAATTTCTGTTTTCTCTATCATTATATAGTATAAGAGTTTCCAGATCCCCGCAAGCGGCTTTGTACTCGTTAGGGAGTCCATTCGGGTTGAAATGGGCTTTCAATCTGATTTTGATGTGCCAACCCTGGAAACATGATGCCTATGTTCTCAGCATCGCTGTCTGTAGCCAGTTGCGCTACTCCCACGTTGGAAGCCTTGTATACTGGTATATTGTGGGCAATATGCTTCAAAACGAAATGTAGGTCGCAATAATAATTATTGTCGTTGACAGATTCTGCTGTTATTCAGTTTTGTATTTAGAAATGCGTCAATTTACTCTGTTGATAGAAAATGAATTTCTATAGCCTCGAGTGGATCTGATAGGCAATAATGAAAACAAAACAAAATGGTTCGGATTATGGTATACTAGTAAAATAAATAATTTGCCTCTATCAATCATTTACAACCGCTGAATTAGGAAGGACATTTTTCTTTCAGTTTGGAAAGATGCACTCATAATACCCGTTCAATAAAAATCTACAGACCTATTTCAATCTTCTCAGTATTTGGAAAAATGATTGAAAAATTGGTTCACTAACAGATTTACCCGGCTTCAAGCAACGCTATCACCGAGTACAGGTACCGGCTTTATGAAGAAACGTTCGGTAAATATCAATTTAGGCGAATATTTAAAAAAAAAAATCAAAAATATGGATAGTAACTATACCTTCAGTATACCTTGAGTGTAGTATTTTCGATATACATTCTGGCATTCTGCAGGGCTTGTAAATAGGGCCCCGTTACTTCAAAGCTTCAAAAATGCTTCAATGCTTCAAAAATGGTGATCACGCTGATGATTTGAAGATCTATGCAACTGTTGGGAAGCGAGATCGACTGTACTGGAATACGAGGTGACTTGAATAGATTATTTCTATATTACCAAGACAATTTCTTAAATGTTAACGTCAAAAAGTGCTACATGAATTCATGTACTCGAAATGTACACAAAATAGGGCACGTATATAAAATAAATAGCCATGTCGTTCAGAGCGTCGAAGTAGTGCGCAATTTAGGAATGTTACTGGGTAGCAATTATTGAGGGATAAGCACGTCGATGCCATGATTACGAAATCGTACACGAGGCTTAGCTTTGTTTTACGTATATCTGCGAACTGTTCTCCAACATTGCTCCATTGAAAATGATGTATTTTGCTTATTCTTGAATATGCGTATAGCATTCTTGAATATGCGTCTATCAAATTGAATCCACATTACGAAAGATATAAACAACCCATTGAAAGAATTCATAAGATATTCTGGAGACATTTAGATTTCTGTAATTTTCATATTTTTGACCAGTATCGGCAAAGAATTGACTATTTTAAAATTGATACTATCGTAGAACGATGCTTAAAAGCTGATATGACATTTGTTTTTGGGATATAAATTATTTAATTGACATTCCATACTTATTTCATACTTACTTCCATACTTACTTCATACTGCCATACTTTTCATACTTACTTCATACTTCTATACTTAATTCAGAACATTAGTTTTAGGGTGCCATCACGACAAACGAAGTCGACACTTAATACACGTTTCATGGTTCCCCATAGTAATACTAACTACACAAATAACTTTCTCCTAAATCGATTATTGCGACTTTATAACAAAAAGGAGATTACACAATCAACATATTTGATATTCAGCAGACGATATTCGTGAAATTAAAAGGCATGGTGACACTAATCAGGTATGAGGTAAGTACACAGGCACACAAATAATAACATTCTCACTTACACATACACACTACCCTTAAATCCTGTCTAACGCTATATATGCACTTATATTACCTACTTTAATATAATTTGACTTTAATTGATTAGTTTTACTTCTTTACTTTTGAAAGCTTGTTTACATAAATGTATAAATAGGTCAAAATCTTCATTGATTTGAACAAACTATTTTGCTATAATTTTGACAGAAAAACGATAGCTGTAATTTTAACAGGATGTTTTGCCTAATGTATGTTTGCCATCCGCTAGCAAACATTACATCGGACTGCCTCCTCCCCTCCAATCTTTGCGATTTCTCAATGCAAGAAATGCAATGATTTCAACCAAAAATCGATTATTTTACCGAAAACGAAACAGAAAAACATCTTTCTATAATTTTACATCAATCATATAATCTACCAAACTCCAATAAACTTCAGTATTCAGCCTAATTGGTTGCTGCGCATGATTCTCATGGTCAGAATAAATGACATCGATTCCCAAAATTGCCATCATTATTCTAAGCAACAATAAACCAAAGGCCACGTCCATTTCGTCGACCTTCGTTTGAATGGCTTAATGGTAATAATCGAAAACACATAACCGCACACGAACACCAATTATCATAATACAAAAACCGAAGCAGAGACTCTCAATCACTATTATCATCGATTGCCAATCGACAAAAGAAACCACGCCATGGATAAAAGCTATTCCATTACCCGCTTTAGCATACCACTGTTTATTATATAAATGATCCCGCTGATTGACAAGCTATAAAGTGTCGAGGTTAATGTATTCAAAAACGACCACATGCATTGTGTATCTGCCATTTATAGCACGGAATACCAATCGAGATGGGTCTGAATAGGTAATAATGAAAAGAAAGAAATAAATGTTTAATTCACAAATCTACTATAATAATGCGATGAAAAATAACATGGATTTTCAACCCATCATTAGATCTTTTTCGCTATGTCGTATGTTGCACCAGAAAGAAAGGAAAACTACAATGTTTAATTATAAATATGATTGTGATTGATTACCTCCAATACTATTTTCCCAGTGTTCGCCGTTATGTATTTTGAAAAAAGAAAAAGGCCCGAGAGACTTTCTATATGGCAATTTCTGGAACCCACAGGGTTCAGTGAAAACTTTTTTTACACTGAAAACCCCATTTCCAGTGAAAACTTATTTTACACAGAAAATTATAATTCTAAAATGCCTAAGGCATATATATTTCAATAATAATTCCTTAAAACATTACGTCATTTTGGTCTACAATAGTTGAAGATTTCCTAACACTTCATAGAAATAAAATAATCAAAAACTAATACACCTTTCAATGATTTCACATTGTTTTACTCCCATGAATATGTTTTGTCTTCTATACTAACTTTAAACAATTTTTGAAGTCCTCTTCACACTGTGAATTGACGCGAGCCTAGGCTTGGGTTAGATAATGCAAAAATATATAATTATTTTCGACATAAATGATAGTTTTTGAGCTGCGATACGAAACTCTATCCCCTGTTTTCGTTATCGTCGGATTTTCTGTTACGCCCCCAGTATAAGAGCAAATTTATAAACGCGTCCATGAAAAAAAACACAGGAAGTAGAAGAAAACTTTCATCCCTGCTTGTCGATGCTTTACTACTTACAGAATCGTAACAACCTGTAACCTTACTTATTTACTAATATTATGCATGCAAAAGTGTCAATTGTGGCGTTTGCCCCCGCTCGAGGATTTCAGAAACTACCGGTATGAGGAATTGTTTTTACCTGTTTATGACGACTGTCGTAAAATTAATCTAGTAAAAGCATGGCCTAAAAATAAGACAATCTCTCTTGCTCCACTATTTACGTGTTTTATTACGATGATCCGAACTTAAGAGAAATTTAGTCGAAGGGTGGGGCAGGTACAACGTTCATAGGTATGTGCGGTGGCCCTGTCTTTCATAAATCATCTTGTGTACCTAATTGCGCTTCATCCTTATGATCTATATACTACTCAATAACACATGTCTCTCATTAAATATATAAAGGTAAAAAGCCAAAAAATCATCTGCAGTGCAAATGTGCTCTCACCGCCGCCCCCCCCCCCCACCTTCCAGGGTCAGTTAAATCAAGAATTTCGAAAAGGGCACATTATTATACATATTTATCTCATATTCATGTTTTACGGAAGTATAATCTATCAGTCTAAAAACATAGTCTGAGCAAAAATGGCAACTGCTTTTTGATTCTATCCACTAGATATAAAAGTGTAAAAATGAGTTGTTTGTCAAAATCGCACATGTCCAGCTATTACAAATACTCTCGCAATTGGATCGCTTTTAGTGATTGAAAAGCGATAATTGTTTTATATGGCATTACGAATACTCTCGCCAACGCTATCGCATCGTAACTATCGTTCTCTCGTTTTCTTATCGCTACTCATCAAATCATAGACTGCAGAAACCCGACGAGATCAAAAGAGGTGCGTTCGGCTGACTTCGGATTTTCATTCGATCAAATATTGACTAACATAGTCGCTGAGTATAGTAACAATAATGTTAAAAATAAGATTATATTTTAGAAATTACTTTCCTTTTGGCACATAATAATAAAAACTGTTTTTTAAAAAATGACATAAAATAATTTATGTTCGCTGCGAGAGTTCGGCTAAAGTAATCGATATTATGAGCAGTGCGTTCAACACCCAGATATCAAGAAGTATAAAGTTTGTCTAATAGACGGCAGTGATCACAAAAAATATATTATATGATGGTTATTGAAAAAAAAAACAATTATTTGCACAAAACTATTATATACATAACATAACTTAATATATTCTATGGTTAAAAAATAGACAAATATTTCCAAACGTATAAGAATCACACGACTATACAAACACTTTATGGAGGAATGTTATTATGTAGGGTTTTGCCAGTTTCAGTTTTCTATAAAAAAAAACCTATCAAAAAACAACGAGATTTCTTTCAAAATATCACAGCAAGGAGCGAATACGCTATCGCTTCCAAAATGTCACTTTTGCGATAGAGACGCGACGCGAAATAGCGTTCGTAATGCCAATAACGACAGAAACGATTCTCGCTCCGATTGGAGGAAGTTCGGCTACTCGCTCGATAGTTATGAGACTTATGAGCAAATTTATTATGTACCAAAGAAGAGAATTGTATGCAAATCAAATTAAATGTTGAAAGCGCCCATGTATGGTCATGAATTCTTCCCTATCACCTATATTTTTAGAAATGGAAGATTCTCTATCACATATTGTATGAAAATTTAACCCATACATTTGTGTTTTATTCATATTATTATGCCCATAAAAGTTTATAGTTTTGATCTCTCCTGAAAAATCGTTAAAAATAGACATGTGCCATATCTGCAATTAGTGATTTCGTTGAAAGTGAAAGAATTAAGTAGGCCTATAATAAAGCAAATCTACCGGCAACTATTGGGGGGGGGGGGGTCCCCTAGTTAACTATGTTCCCCATCGCTCAGTCAATCACCGACATATTCGATTAGCAAATTTTACTTCGGAAAAAACATATTGAAAATCACCACACACTTTCCATTTCACTCAACCTAATACACTTTTCGCTTTCCTTGCAATGTGGTGGATATCTAACCTACTAGTCATCGTGGCTGACTTGTTTACTCTAGGGATGCGAAGTGTCGCAGAATCAGTCGGCAGCAGAGCAGATTGATCTAGAAATTAATTTTAATTTGTTCGTCGAGCGTGGCGAGGCGCCCGGGCGGGAGGTGAAAAGCAATTTGTTCACGCAGGCGCGGGACCCATTTCGAGCGGGAGTCAGAGAGCATGCGTTCCGATTGTATCTCGTCTGCTTCGAACGGACGAGGTGTTGTTTTGACAGAGTTATGAGTGGCGAGGAATGCGAGATGAGCTTCGTGCCGGCTGAGTCTGCAGTTTGCAAGCATCCTATCTATCTCTATTCCCCTCATACCCAAATAAAGGAATTCTTCGGCGCTATTGGGGTTGTAGTGCGTATGATGTTAGCTCCACGGAAAAAGATTTGACGACAGGTTAGATTATATCTGGAGATGTATTTTGCAATGCAGCGAACATTTCAATTGTGTCCGTTTTAAGAGTGAGGCAACAAACGGAAAGTAATGTTTGCGTGTTTTTTTCCAGTGGCGGACTTAAAACAACATATAATACGTCATATAATGCTATTATGCATGTAACTACGTATAGCTGTTAATCATTTAGAGCCTTACCTTATCTGTGAGTTAAATAAGAATATCTAAAATAAAATAAAACAATTATTTTGAAAATTCTTTTATATGTGTCTAAGATTAAGATGAAATAAAATTAATGGAAGACGGAATACCAATAAAAGTGTCTAAGATTAACATATATTAACACAATAGAAATATTTAATTTCATCATTATCCTACCCGCCAATGGCGCGCAAATAAATAAAAACATCAGCAAGTGTCTGACGGCACAGTCTATAGACATTAGCTTTTCTTAGAACACATTTTAAAACGAAGCGAGCGACATCACGACTCGTAAGAGCTACTACAAATCGTAATATAACTAGGCAATTGTATCACAGGCGTCATGAATGCTTTTAACCGAAATGCGCAGAAAGATAAGTCTCAGGCGTTTTTCATATGGTCGCCACACCCCCAGAAGAAAGTAAAAACCACAGTGGAGAAACGTTCACTTTCCACAACCCCGAGCCGCGTTAAGGCAAACACAGACGTTTATCGTTACGTAGGTACTCCGCCTCGCCTTGCCACCCGAGAGTGCGGTTACTGTTCTCTCTGTATCCTGTGCTGACGGCGTGTTCGACATGAAATAAAACACAGCAACATTTCATATCACGCACATGCTATCCCTAGAATTGCCCGTCAATCTCTGTCTCGTCTCGTCAATTGTTTAATAAATGGGAAAGAATCTTAATACTATATTTTATTAGGTATATGCATTATTTAATCAATGATACTTCTTATATTACGATACGGTGACCCATTGGCTGTTAATTACAATTTTAAAAGACTGATTTCACCACAAATCTAAAATATCTAGTTACCAATGATATACATATATTCCCTTAATTCTTCTTGTTACACGTGCTGACAGTCCATTTAACCATTTTAAGCCATTAAAACCGCGTCAAATGCAATGTATTGTTAGAAGTACACTTGCCCATGGTCAAAATCCACTGTTAGTGAACACATGTTGGAACCAATAAATTGAGAAGACTTCGTAAAATGAATTAAGTTACACAATGCGATGACATGGTCGTCTTTACATAGGGAGCGCCATCGATATATTATATCGATGGGGAGCGCAAGCCATTTTGTTGCTCGATGGTTAGCTCAGCCCCTGGGGAATTATAAGAGGACTAGTACCCCTTGTATTCTAGGGTCCTCAGTTTCAGCGATCACGGGGAATATGTGCCGAGCGGTTCTCAGAATTTTTTCTTGCCGTTAAAAGAGTGGCAGCGAAATATCGGACACATTTAGAAAACATTATTTATTTTTAAGAAATATATTCCTAATGACGGTATGTAGGTACTTTAATAAAAAATAAATCTTTAGAGGCATTAATTATTTTATTATACATTTTTAATTTTTAAAAGACATTGGGACAAATTTGTCTGTTTGCGGTAAATCATGGCGTCTATGATTATTTTGCATCCTGCTGACAACGCTTATTTATTAAATTAAAATTAAAATTTAGAAACTCTTCATTGTAATGATACAAAGCGGACTTAACACCACGTGAACAATATCTCATGGCTCTCGCTTAGATCCTTTGCTATGCAACGCCACTAAGTTGACATTGGCTTATGTTTCACAAGAGGACATTATATATTATACGCGGATGATATTAAAATGTACGCTCAAGATATTGACCAATTCTTCGAGTGTCGCGTTAAAAATAATCTCACTTTAAATGCTACCAAATATAATATTACATTCAGCCAGAAAAGAAAAATCATCAATTTCAAATACCAAGCAAATGACGAGAATATCTCACAAGTGTGGTGAATTCGATATCTCGGTGTACAATTGGATCAGAAGCTGACGTTTGACCAACAATTCGGTAGTATTGTTAGTAAAGTGTCGAGCACTCTGGGTTTTGTGAGTAGCATATCGAAACCATTCTCGAATATAAATATCTTTAAAACACTTTAGTTCTCTTATATTCGTAGCAATTTAGAGTTGGTATCTTAAATAAATCCAAAATATGGCTTATATAAAAATAGGGTGGAAGGTGTCCAAAGACGTTTTATTAGATAACTGGACTACCGTAAGCATTTGGGACTTGGGACTTACGAGAGCATGTTGGACTATTTTCGTATGAATTCACTGGAAGACCGCCGCACAGCAGCCGACATAATATTATTGCACAAAATAATACACAACAACAGTGCATGACAGCCCTCCTTTGGTAGAGAAATTGTTTCTCTTTGTAATGCCGCTTTTCTCGTGCGTTTGAAGTCCTTCGTGTCAGCACTAGCTCCGCCTAAAACTCTATTATGTACCGCTTGATCACTACGTACAACGGTCGATTTCAAGATATCGACTTATTTTACTTGAGCCAACCTAAATTCAGCGAGTCTGGTGATAGCCCAATTAGCGACTGGAAAATGTATAGACAAATATGGGTGTGTATATGTGTATGTCACAAACAGAGCGAAAATGAAATAAAACAATAAACTATAATATAAAAACTTACTCTCCTTTCATATCCTATCCACTAGTATTCTTGCTTGCACTTATCGAATTTGCTGCTAAAAATAAAATGTAATTCCATAGTAATTTAACTTAATTTAATTTTGATAACGTTTATCGTATAAAGAAATACTGTAAGATACTACCTTAGGAAGAAATTAATCGGCCAGTGAAATATTGTATTACGATGTATTTGTAATAATTAAGGATGCGCTGTATGTATCCCAAAGTATAAATAAATAAATAATATAAATAAGTGAATACATATCTTATATCAACAAAGAGATACGATTAAGAGAATTGTTGGGTGGCATCTAAAGAGTATTTATTTAAAAAAATTATGAAAAAAAAACAAAAACCTAAATAATATTTAAATAAAGAAATTTACATTACTACATTATTTTCAGAAGATAATATGTCAGAACGGGAAATAAAATGGAAGGGATAAGTAATATATGTTCAATATTTCTTTTGAAGTTAGAAAATGTCCTAGCGGGCTGCATGAACATAGAAAGGATAAGAATGAAACGTAGTTTTATAAAGTGTGATATAAAGAGTATTTTTGCGGCTTGATCGGAGTCGCAGACCGCGACTTCCTAGAAAGTTTAATTTCTCTTACAGATAGAATTATATCGTAGGATTATTAAGTATGTTAAATAGCAGTTCCAAAATATGCATATTTCTGAGATGCCGGATCCGAGGCTATTGAAGATGGTGTCGATATTCCGACACATGTTCATTTTATTTTTAAAAATCTGTCCGGATTGTAGAGTTTATAGATTGAAACAAAATTACAACTACTTCATATAATATGGCTTAATTAAAAGCATAATATAACCAAAATAACATCCTCAAAATAACATTACGTGAAAAGAAATGTATAACACAAAATATTAAATCATATTTACATAGGTATAAAATATAACAGATAGATCACTAACGCAGAAATGTGAGCATGGTGCTCGGGGAAGAAGATGGTTACATTTGGGTCAAATTAACGCACATTACAAATGTACATTAAAAGTTACACGATTCCGTCGTTTCCGTCGTCAAATCGCGGCGAAAGGTCGCTCCCGATAACTTTTCAATTAGTCCTCGTCGGGTCCCCAATTAGGAATGCCTGAAATTAGTTAAACGCCACACATAGCGGGCGAGCACAAGGACGTGCGAAACGGAAATGGGATGTCCTAATATAGAAATAACATCTGAGACTATTTGTCACTGATCCCCAGTCCCCCCGAACGAACGTTGTTTTTTCACGAAAGATGCAACACATTTCGTGAGACATCTGGCGCCAGTGCGAACCTGCTCGTGTAGAGCTTACTTTAAAATTATATATAAATATATATATTTTGGGATATTTTGTTCATTGGAGGGGGAATGGATACTTGAACGTAGCAGAGATTCCGTGACGCTTCGGCAAAGTAACAAAGATGAAAGTTGCACACGAAGAAGAAATTCCATACCAAAGGAGTTTAAAACAGAAGAAGCTATCAATCTTAAAACTATTCAAGAGCAAATATTTTCTGCTACAAGAAAGGCAATCA
>JAOPUG010000376.1:11080711-11093358 GCA_027564375.1 Micropterix facetella | reverse complement strand
ATAGAATGTCGTCATATTTTTGTCAGTGTATTTCAAACTGTGGTGCGTAGAAAGTATTTGTTGAACGATGCATTTGTATCTATAATTTATACTGTAGTAAATGTTTGCTTACAATGATGATTATAAAACCACCCGTTGGCTACTCAAGTATCTTACAGCTAACCTAAGTTCATTTACGTTGTCATGTCTGGTCCTGGATGCTTTGTAATTGAAGTTATCCTAATGTTAATGATGTTGTCATGGTTTTTCAGTCATTATTACGTCTCATTTCATACTTCAGTGTTTCTCTTTCAGCCAACATCCCTTTCATAAAATTCCTTCATGAAATTGTACTGCCTTTCGACGTTCATTAAGCTTTTCTTTCAGAGTTCATCCCTCTTATTTCAGTGTATATTAGTTGCATTTCCTTAGGGTGAAGTTTCCCTTTCAGTAGATAATTTTCCCTTCCCTTTAGGTATTTAACATTTCTGTGGTGACCTAGGGTCCAACTATCTCAATATGCACCACCGACTGTGAGATGCGATCAGTTATTGACTGGCGCCTCGCGCCCATACTCATTCTTGATGATACGAATTCCAGGCGGCCCTAATTTTGTGATCAAAATTATCAATACTATATTTTAAGTGTTTATGCTTGGCAACCCATACCTCTTTTTGTATGTTTTTATATGCTTAAATATAATCATGGTGTCATTAGTTTCTTTTTGGATTTCATTTAATTGCAAAGTCCACTGTCCGGATTTCTTAATTCCCAGTGTTGCCGGGAATTACGAGTTCTTCGAGTTGACTGCCTTATAGGAATTGAGCTATACAGGGCTGAGAGATACAATATTGTGAAATCATGGTATCCATCATCTATAAACATTGTTTCTTCAAATGGTATGGGCACACATATCACATTTATTTCGTAAGATCTCTATTAGTTGTTGCCAGGTAATCTATAAAATATATATTTAGTCTCCCCAATCCCATTGTTATATATCTCAGAAACGCCACACCTCCCAGGATATCGTACCGTGTACATTGTGTATGGAATGGCCATTCTACTTTTATTGTTATAGATAGATGGTAGATGCCCCAAAGTCTCTCACGAATGAAGGTTAGCCGCTCCACCGCCCGTCGCCGTAGCGGGCGCAGCTCGACAGCCAATTGTCGAAAGTTTATTACCCTAATTGATGTATTTGCATAGTCACGAGCGGGCGATCGGCCCTCTCGGAGGAGGCGCAATTATCGTAAGCTCACCCGATTATAAAGTGGAAATACAAACAGCCGCGTGCATTTTTTCTTGGACGTCGATTTTTCCCGGAGCCCGATAATAAGGCCACCAACGCACCCCTCGCCTCGCGGCAAGTTCCACTGAATACACCGCACCTAATGGTTGGTCCCTAATCCTTGCAGCTTGGGTCTGATGACGTGTTTTGTGTTTTCTTAGGTCAGTCCAACTCACAGTTCAGCCACCATACGGTAATTTCCTCGAAGAGGTACTAACTAGGAAGTGCAGCTGTACACTATGACTGCGGCTGTAACTGCAGTCGAAGACAATTGGGATTGGAGGTTCCGATCCGGAGGAAAATCTCGGGCGGAATTGGGCGGTTGCCCTATATGTAGCGTATAATTGTATTATTTGACACTGCCGTCTTTCCCCAAAATCTTAGGAAAAGTTATGTATTCTCAAATTCTCTCATTTGTCACATCCAAATGAGAGAATTTGAGAATTACGCCCATTACGAATTCAGGTTTTCGGACATTCCAGGATTTAGCCGCTTTCACAGTTCTTCCACTGCTCTTTACTTTTCACATATTACGATTTTGTGCCGTCGAATATAGATAAATGTAGCGCTGCAGCTCTTATCCTCCATGGTTTTACCAAGGCATTTGACTCTTTAGACCATTTTCTTTTGCTAGCAAAACTCCTCCATATGGGCTTCTCTGAGTCATTTCGGAAATTGTTCTCTAGTTATCTCAAAAACCGCTTTCAAAGAGTTGTTATAAAAGACTCATCTGACAGTTAGTCCTCATCCTCCCTTCTTGAAGTTAAACCGGTTTCCCACAAGGGTCCATGTTAGGATCAGTCTTGTTTGCAATCTTTACATCGGATATCACATCAAACGCACTCTTATTACCACTTGTAAGTCGATGACCCCCAACTTTTGTATCAAATCAACCCTGATAATGTCGGATCTGCTATTAGTAACATCAACTTAGAGTTAGACTATCTGATTGTACGATAGGTCAGAATTCTGCTGTGAAAGCCTTAATCATCTCTATTTTGAATTATGGTTACTGCATGTGTTGCCCATATTTTTATAGGATAAGTGAGTGGAGACTACAGAGATTACAAAATACCTGCCGTAGGTATTGCAGGTTAATTTCTGGCGTAGCTTTCTTCACTTTCAATGTCCTTTTCCCTAAAGGAGCCCTTAATGCACGGTCAGAGAAGAGCCCGGCTTCAAAGTCTAACGTCTGTTGGTAAATCAAAGCCCGTCGAGCCCAAATAAAAACGCCCTTGAAAGTCCAGCGCAGAGCATTCGCGCTAACCCATTTTTATACCCGAAAGGTTCGGGAAGCTCCAGGGAGAAGGTTTACTCTTCGAGGTCTGGCCAATGAATGCAAGACCCCCCGTAATGCGAAACGTGACCACAATAGGCTATGGCACGTATGCAAACTGCCTCAAAATCTACAACGTCGACAGTAGGTCCATGGCGGCGGCATAGTGGTAACACTCCGATGCCTGCTCAATATGCACGTATGTGCACGCAGAGCCTGCCCTTGCTCCTTCACTGTATCCTCTGCTGCATATTACAGGGGCATCCCTACTGACAGACCTATTTTGAGGCCAGTCGGGCGTTGCCGACATAGTCTTGGGGATCATTGGGTCATGCATGGCCCCTAACTACAAGGTGGCAGCACCTTGGAGGCGAACCTAACCTAACCTAACCTTTAAGTTTAACCTAACCGTTTAAGTTTAAACTTTTTTTTAAATATAAACGTAGTATGTAAATATAGAAACTCTTATTTTCGGGCAAAATTTAGAATTCGAATTTTCACCGGATATTCATATTTTAATATCCTGGGAATCCAAAAAAGTATTTTCTGGAAAAAAAAGTATATGTGTATACACAAGTGTGTGTGTGTCTGTTTGCCTGTGCCCACTGTACCTCAGAAACTACATGACAGTTATGACCAAATTACCTACACACATATTATATCCTAAGATCGAGATTTGAATATTTTTGAGAGATATCCACCATTTTGTTTCAAAATGGTTTGCTTTTCAAGAATCTTAAAAATCATTAATCTATTAATACTAGTCCTAGAAAAACAACTAAATTTGTCTTAGAATTTTGAGGATTTGCCAACAAATCGTGCTTATGCAACTTTTCGAGATCATCAGCGAATTTTGTATTAAAAATATTATAATCTGAAAATATAATCCTTGATAAAAAAGTAGAATAAAAAACAAATGTATCTTAGAATCCTGAGTATGATGCCTCTAACTTTGTTGTGCCATTTCTTAATATTATTAGTGGTTTAAGAGTTTAATAATAAAGCAAATGAAATAGTACGTAGAAAATGAAGAATTTGAAAATCGAACCCAAAAAAGGGGTGGCACCGTGTCTTGGCACACTGCCGTTGGTTTAAAACATAAAACTTCAATGGCAGCGGGTCGCTTTAATTGTAAAGGATTTAAATGAAAACGAGACTAAACTCGTACTAAAAAATAAATACAAAATAGACACTGAATGGTATACAATATTTGTTTCGATTAATATTCGACGACAATTTTCATGGTCCATGGTCCGAATATGGTCTTTTCACCTTCTTTAAATCTCTGCAGAACCAACGTCGATCACAAACGTTGCACGATAGACCAAACTGATTGGTTTCGAATACCGTTTGAAGCATTCATCCGCTGCACGCCAATGGTTTTGCATCGCATCACTTCGACTGATGTTCATATCACTTAGTTCGGAGATATATGGGTGGTATCTTGTACTCCACCCCCGCGGGACTGGCTAGTCCGAACGAGATTACGATCTCGCCTCCAAACAGCATAGTTGTCATTGAAAAGTTCCTCATCGACGATTCCATCTACCAGCCAGATCTCCGTTAAGGCAATAACATCGCAGGAAGCAAGAGAAACACTGCGCAAAACAAGTTAGATTTGGTGCGCAAACCTCTTACATTCTGGTAATATATCTTAAGTGAAGCTCTAGCAATGGATTATTACTATTGCAATGTGAGTATTTGATTCAAATGCGCATGAGATCACAAAGACCCCGACAAACATAGCAAGTATCAGCACAATTAAAGCATTTTTAGCTATGGTTTGGACATTTGAGCAAAATAGAAGCAATATTGAATAAATATTAAACGAAAAGTAGTAGCAGGGCAACCATGGAGTTACAAAATAGACCGGGTGACAGAAACAAATAGCTCAGAATTAAGTATTATTTGTATAATCAAGCAACAAGCAGTGAACAAAAAGCATAACAGGATTAGTAGCACGTAAGTAATAAAAGGGCAATAGCAGAAAAAAAGCAGCGTAAGTAACCAGCACATCTCATACCGATGAATAATAGTAGACATATTAGTAATTAAAGATAAACTAGAACAAATATGAATTATACAGCAATAGTAAAGCGAACGTAAAACTATTATATTAATTTTGATAGATCTCTCTCCGAATTTATCACATGAGCAGAAGTCATTTCGTTTTTCCTGACGAGTAAAAACCATATGACATACATAGCAAGCAGTGAGTTTTGTGTAAGTACATTTCAGATTTATTTAAGTAAGAAATTTTACTATATCCATTAGGAAATAAGGAATTCTCCGTTTCGTGAGGTTTTTCTCTATTCGCCATTTACAGGAAGTAGGTACTCGTTTTGACTTATAATAGGAGTTGTGTTAGATCGTTTGTTTTTTTCGATACTCTACGCCAGTGCGGTAGGTTCAGATATACATTGTTAATAATACTGAGTACCCACCATATCAGAATGTTTTATCGTTTTGTCACCCTGAGATGAGTTGCAATGACTTTGGTACGAAAACAATCTACATGTCTAGTTACGCTACTATCCAACAGAGGCCCATCCCAAATAGCGAGGGTCCTGGCAAGCCAGTGGGGATCTCTCTGCTCACCAGTTTAAAACTACTCCGTCCACTAGACTGGTCGCGCTCGAGGTCCCTCTGCCTGTTGTAAGCAATTACAACCCATGACATCCTTTGCTCACCACGATCAGGTGGCCAGCAGACTAATTTAAAGATAAGTGGCAAAGGGTCAACGTCTACGCCGCTATCTTAGGAAACTACGTTTCCAGGCTCCCGCGGCAATCCGCCAGGTATAACAATTCTTTGCAGAATTCACTCTTCAAGGAGTCTTCCGGATGGAAGATGACTCATGGATTGGACCAGCCGCAAAACAAGAAGGTTCTGTGGCCCAAGCTACTTTAAACCATAAAGCCCGGGTAAGGAAAATGCAGTGTGTAGAGTTGGGAGGTGCCAATACAACGAACGAACCCGCTACCCCAGGAAGTTATAACGACATTTGGTCGTCCTTTCTGCCGTGGGATGAAACGCAAAGACTTTGTGAACATGCACAATACACAAATCCAACTACGCTACATAGCCCATAAGAGTCCAACGCTTTACCGCGAGACATTGGGAAATGCCACCCAAAAGGCCTCCTCGCGCCCTTACTACCAGATTTGGACGGATTTCTCCGTCCTCCAGGCTGGTCACAGGTCGCTTACACGGCCTTTACCTGGAGTTAGCAGAAATTCGTAACTCGAATTTATTGCGGATCCGAGGCACCCTTTACCCGCCAAAGTAACTCGGGATCGGATGGCCAACGGATCTTTTGTAAGGATAGGTTGCATCAAGTCAACACCTACCCCTGCTTCTTAGAAAACGTAAGTTTCTAGACTCCCCAGTGGCCTGCGCGATCGATTGGTTGACGCTGCACGGCGTATGATGAAAAGTTGCAAGTGTAGTTTCTTAAGTTTTGCAAACTCTTCATCAAATTATTAAAAATAAAAACAAACACAATATAAATTTATCATTGGATATTGCAAAACGTCCACTAAAAAGGCCGACAAAAATAAATATCCCTGAAACTCAACATTAATAATAACCAATAAAACATATATGTAATTGAAAACCAAAGCTAAGGGTAGGTCAAAATGGACGAAAAAATCTCGAGAAATTCAGTACTCACGTTGTGTAAAGTATTGTACTAATTTTATAAAGAATATTTTTCTTACAAAACCAAAAACAAATTCAATTTAGGACACTGGTTAAAAAATATTCTAACCATTATCTGCCAGTAGAGGATCTTGAACTTCTTTATATGCATTAAACAGTACTTGATGTTCAGCCCGTAAATCTCTGGCTTCCCGTAGCCGCTTGGATATCGCATGCTAGAGACCACGCTGCGTTTATTAAGGCGCTGCGAGATATGCATGTTCTCGCGTTGTACGTTTAGCAAGTGCGAATATTGTTATTATCCAGCTGTGTGGATAACGAGGTGCACCTAATGAATGTGTCTTCATTACAAAGTGTTACACGAATTAATCGTTATTCACACGGCTACCACTATAATGGCTTAGCAGGCGGCATGCTGTGACTATACTGCAACCGCTATCGAGCGTCGACAGCAGAATGGTAATAGCGTGTAGTATATTTTTTTTAGAAAACTGAAATACTGATGTATTTAAGGTTTTAAAGTATTCACTGGAATCTGTGCATGACTACTTCGAAGAGAGGGTGGAAACTCGTAAAGAAGAATATAAGAGCAAAGTAATAATAAAATATTGCGCCCAAATAATACAACCAGAACTTCCTCCTAGTATTTATTAATTTACAGAACAGAAATCCTTACAAAACAATCTAGAGAAAAGTTTATAGATGTAAATGATCTAGAGAAAAGTAGTAGCATAAAGACCCGTGGAAAGCATCAGACATATTGATCGAAAGAGAAAAATATGGATCAGAAAGTAAACTACAGTATATAATATTGACTACAGCATCACAAAAAATAGGCTGATATGGACGACCATAAAATATCAAGACGAAAGCAACAAAACGTCAATTGTATAGTCGGTAACAGGATGAATGCGACAAAACATAGGACAAATATTTTTACCTAACTATTCTGTTGATTTGATCTTATACTTGCACATTCAGGTCAATCAGGGGGAGAAGGTCAAAGAGAATCTATGAACCATTTATTCGAAAAGATTTGTTTAATGAAATTTCTGTCCGATTTGGTTCAGAGTAAGAAGAGTAGATCAGAATAAGAATATCCCTGTTTGGAAGTACCTGCTGCAGACTAGCGATTAGTCATTTCGGCTCCTAGTTAGAGCTTACTCCGAAGCCGATTCTATTAACAAGGAGTAGATCTGAAAGAGTCCTTCTTTTGTGAGTCGGATCCTCTGCAGTAGACAGAGAATCGCTCATTCCGGTTATTTTGAATTCATTCTGCTAGCGCTAGCGCTGACGGACGCGGACGCTATGAATATTTCCTATTGATAATAACAGGTAAGAGATTTATTAATAAGCGAAAGCAGATATTGGTATCTAGTAAGTATTTCGGTACTTTAATAAAAAAGAACCCGGCGTCTTCAGCGTAAATTTGGAGGAGAATGCGGATTTCTTCCGGGTAGAGGATTGTGGTTTAGAACGCGGTTGGGCCCGAAACGACCCATTAATACTGCAGACCTTAAAGTAACACATGTGTTGACTTGGTGACAAGAGGTAAAAGATTATCGGCCTTACGGATCTTTCATCATAATCTTTTTTTTAGTGACGATTGGAAATACTCGAAAAGAATTTGCAGAGGGGCAAAATATCCAAAGGTGGTATGTTCGCCAGCGGAAACAAATGTTCCATAGAATATTGATCATTCCCTGTATTCCAAACATATGAATGCGGTCGCATTGTGTTATTATGATATTAAATTTAAATATCAGAATATATAAATACTGGAATTCCAATTTTGCACGGACGGAAAAACCAGCTTGTTTACTCTCATACAGTTGGCTGCGCTGGCCTATATTAGAACCATAATGAAACTGGCTCTAACTTTCCATTACCGGGGATGCTTTTCTTTCATAAACGGAAATATTGCAATTTCTACGCAATATTGCAATTTCCACGCACAGTACAGAATATTAAAATGAATACAAACTGCAGATTCATAATAATATAATGGCAATTATGGTTTTGATTAAACTGGAAGCAAAGCGGCAGCGTTAGTTATATTCATTTGTGGACAGATTGATGAAATATTTGGTACCACTTTGCCCAGTATCTTTTATTCTGATAAAGTAACCTAATAAAATAAAATTTAAATTTAAAAAAAAACTATACAAATGTTGGGAAAAGGTATACAAAATGATGCCTTTAAGGGAAAACTTTAATAATCATATATAATTAATGTGTATACATAAACATTTTAGTATAATTTTTTGTTTGTTTTATAAAGCGGCGTGCATTAATAAATAGTTAAAATATACAAAAAAAACTTTCTTTTTGATCTGCAATGGAAATCGGTATAGTATTTTGTGTACTTTAGGTTGGGGGGTTCCTAACGGTTCCGTGTCGTTTGCGCTATTATGGCCGATTTGTCAACGTGGTCGGCTCAACTCGCGGGGCAGCCGCTATCCGGGAGCCTCCTAGAATGAGGGACCTACCTGGTGAACCCGCTGTGTTGTGGATCTGGGGTCGGAAACTCGGGCGGAACTGGACAGCTGGCGCACGGCGCGGGAATACCGGCCGTGTTGATACTGACTGATATCCGGAGGGGTTTAGAAGCTTAATACTTCTTAAGAAAGCGGGAGTAAGTAGGTACCTCAAACATCCTACCCTAAGAAACGATACGTGAGCCACCTGATCTCAGGTGATAGTTGCCGAGCAAAGGACGCCCCGTATCCGCGATAATTCCAGTGAGGAATTGTCGCTCGCTTGAGGTGGACCTTGCAAGCAACCGCGAACCCGCAACCAGACGGGTGGTTGGAGGAATCCGACCAAGTCTGGGAGTAAGGAGTTGAGGCTGCCCGCAGGGTGGCAATTCCCTGTGTCTCGCCGTAAGGCGTAGGTCCCTGATGGGTAGTGGTGGAATTTGGTACGTAGAATTGTTTATGTCCATTAAGTCTGTGTGTCTCACTCCGGGGTGATATAGCGATAAAGCTTGTTGAAACACTCCGGGGTGGACGGGTTCGCCCGTAGCAGGTGACAATCAAAGTTGAGAATTGGATACTTTATAAAGGGGTTTATTCGATTTAATTGTGAAGAAAGATACGAGAAAGGTATGCGAAAATAAAGAAGCACCGCTTGCGGTCCTCGGTTTAGAAGTCGTAAAAGTTAGTACAATCTGGGGCTAGGTACGGCAGCTTTCCTCCTGGTAAATACGCTGCACTCGAAAATGTCCAAAATTCCTAAAATATTCCTTCATTAATATTAATTTTATGGTGAATTACAATCGATTGCGGTAGTTGCAACGAGTGCGTCGCGGCAGTACGTTTTTGTACGGGTGAGTCGAGGCAGAACTTTTACGTACTGCCGCGACGGAAATACTTTATCGCGGCGATAGAGAAAGGTGTGAATTTCATAACTGACTCGATCAATGGATCGATATTATAGCTGTGCATAGGGTAGGTTGTGGGAGCAGTAATATCAATTTATTTTAATTTATACGATAAAAGAAGAATTATGTTTGACGAATTAACCAACAGTTCATTATTTAAATTAAAACATTTTTTTTTAATTTACCACGTTTTTAAGATGGACTAAAAAGTATAAAATAATTTCTGCTAGCTCCATACAGAAAACGAAAAACGTGGGTAGCATGCAATAGATAATTAATTGATGCATGAATAGTTCTTATTTCACCCCTAAGCATTTAATCAATCACAATTCATCCTAAATTCAAGTAGGGCACATATTTGGAAAATAATAACCCTGATGTTGTTGTCTAGGACGATTTGCTTATCGCTCAAATATGCTTGAGCAAAGTCCAACTACTTGATTATTCTCAAATCTCAACACTTGATGTCGTTGATCCTTTGGGTTTATTGTACTCAAGAATACACCCTTTCTTGAACTTGAACTAAGTGGTAGGTGGCGGAGACAATAAACACTTTCTGATGCGGAAACTTGTCGCTCTTTCAAAATCCGCATGCATGAAGAGCTTTCATAAATTTGCGACGAATCGTGATTGATGAAAACGTGGGACCCCTATTGTTAGTGCCTTATATGTGAACTGTAAACTATTCTTTCATCAATTAATTATGTATTGCTTGCGCCCCACGTTTTTCGTTTTTTATATGGGGCATGGAGAAATTATTTTATACTTTTTAGTCCATTTTAAAAACGTGGTAAATTGAAAAACTATTTTTAATTGAATATTTATTTTCTGCTTTTTAGTTTTGTGTAACATTTTAAATATATGACTCATTGTTAATGGTACAGGTCCTAGTTGTCGCATTCTGTCTATCTCCTTCATTGCATCATCATTGCACGGTGTCTTGCCACTTAGTTTTGAGTAATTGCGCTCCTCCATTCTTTATCTATCCAATTACATGATACGGCATATTGTGACATATGCCTGTCTTTTAGCAAATAATGCAGATCCGAGGTATACAACAGCATGGTCCACTGTACATCCTGGCATTTTATGGACTGTGCAGGACCAACACAGTATTAATGGGATCTGTGTTCGCGTGATTGATCAATTACTTTCTATTCACGATACGTAAATTTAATTCAATAAGTTTTGGTATTTCAACGCAGTTGAGAGAAAACATATCTTCTTTTATTTTTAAAAAGGAAAGCACAGCGCCGCTTATCAGCCTCTGTCGCCAGGCAGCGCTGTGCTTTGCTTGCAGCGTAATTCAGACCGCCACTGCTAAATGGCGCTATTTATAGATTCTTAGTAATAATCAAAATTAAATGGACTAAAAGTATACTGTATTGTATTGTTTCCATAACCAAATTTGTTTGCAAAATTTCAGCGTGATCGGATATTGGGAAGTCAGTTTAAAATCGATTGCAAGATTTGTACCGAACAGACAAACAGACGTAGGTACAAGAAAGCGACCTAACAAGAAATGACATTGAGTGGCAAAAAATCATTGTATTGCTTCTCAGAATATTCTCCATGAGTGTTAATACACTTTTTCATGGAAGTTTGTACATACTGAGGACAGGCCGGAAAACTCGCCCGATTTGAACCCGAAACAAAATGTATGGGAAGTTCTGAAAACTGATATTTCAAGAGATAAAATTATAACAAACAAAAGAGAACCACAGATTGGCACTATACTCCAAAATTGCAAGAGGTAGCCATTGCATGCACTGAAATAATGCCACATCGTATTGAAGCCATAATGTCAAGAAAAAACGTCGGGTCAAATCAGTCTTCAGTTATTTAAACATGACGTGCAATCTTTGTTCGATATAGTGGCATGTAAGTGTAAAGATTTCGTTTTATGCAGATGTTCAAAACATGTGAAAGTACCCATTTAAGAAAGATTTTTTTTTATTGACCAACTTACCGATCGGAAAATGGGTAGGTATTGGAAGTACAGATTTTAAATTTCTGCACAAATCAACAAAACTTTATTGAGAAAGAGACTGCATGAAACGCGACCAGACAAATGCGCTGGCAATCCCAGTTCTTCTGCTTATCATCTTATTCAGTCATCACCTTTGCCTGAACTCTCTTCATCCTCCGATGAATCACGTGAAGATCCAAGTGAGGACATGTTGCCTTTCGTAATTCGGTTGTTAAATTCTCTCGAAGGGCAGTCACAAAAAAAATAGTTGGCTATTCTCGCTCGAACGGTTGACAGATACGGAATCTCAGATATAGCTGCAGCAGCTATAGTGTCGGCGGTATTTCAATTTGTGGGCTTAGTAACAAAAGATGATATGAGTAATGCCGTTGATCGGAATAAAATAAGGCGAGCTCGTGATAAGCAGCGAAGCATTTTTGTGAGCAAGCCCTTATTACTCGAAGATACATTTGGCTTATATTTTGATGGGCTAAAAGATAAAACTCTAACTATGGTAGATTCTTCTAGACGGAAAATCGTTATAGACAAGCATAATAGTTTGTGCAAGGAACCGAACTCGGAATACATAGGACGGAATACATAGAAAATAATGGACTTTTACATTAAAAGGCTGTGGACTAAGATAACATGGCGGTGGTTGGTTGCGAGGGGACTTCTGTCAATACAGGACCAAAAGGAGGAATAATATGATGCATAGAACAACGTCTATAAAGACCATTACAGTGGGTCATTTGTCAATTACACGCCAATGACCTAAACTTGCGTCATTTGTTCGAAAAACTTGATAGACCTACAACTGAACCGCGAATCTTTATGGGAGTCATAGACAAATGTTTAAGAGATAGTGAAAATCGGCCCTTAGTATATTATGAATCGATCAGTTGCACTCTATCGGATATTTCAAACATAAGGGATTTGAGTAGGGGAGCCATCCCAACAGTGAGACAGTTTTTTTTTACTTTAGTGTAATTTTGTTTTTATCCATCCAAAATGAAAAAATTAAACGCCAGCATAGGCGTTGACATTTATATTAATCTCTCTTCAAGTGAAATATTTGTAACTTTGAAGT
>JAOPUG010000376.1:11047592-11058292 GCA_027564375.1 Micropterix facetella | reverse complement strand
TTCATGAAAATTATTGATGTGCTAACCTAAAAATATGATCATCAATTTATTAATCAATTTAACATGCGTAATTGAAATTCACCGGAAGCTATATTGCTAAAATTCCTGTCACGCTAATAGGCAAATGTGCCTACACAGTTGCATCCATGGCTGCAAAGGGCCCATCCTGCCGCAGTGACAGCGCTTTGTGAAAATTTCTGAACTACACAGGAATGTTGGTGATTAAATGAAGACCTGTCCAAGATACTCCTATTGACAATATAGGTCGGAATCCTAATGTAGTTTTCTCTCCATCATCGGGCTCAAGATAGAAAAAATTAAGTAAGCAATAAAACTGTCAGAGTGGGTGTTTGACTCGCGCGTCAATAGTTCCATATCTTATTAAAGATTGTTGCTATGAAACAATTTCATATAAATTTACCAAACAAGGAGCGTTTGTAGTCTCTTGATTTGAATTGTAGTCTTTTTAATTGTAATATCATCTCATAATTTTGAATTGTAATCCCATTTCATAATTTTTTGTCAACATTCATTAGTAAAAGAAAAATGAGTTTTTTCAATGTATTTTTCTTACCGAAGTATTTATTAATACAATGTAAATGTATCATGGGTATAAAAAATAAATAATTATATTTTAATTTTTGTTTCTTATTACCTAAAACTCAAAAAGGTCTAAACGACTTCGCGCGACAGCTGCTGTTTTAAACAACAATGCATGCGCTCGGCTTAAAGACAAATAATTAAATTATATATAATTTTGTACACTCTTTTGTAGCAAAGATTCTTGTTTAAATTCTGGTCATTTCATTTGAAATATTGCTCTTGTAATTGTTACAAAATGTTTATATTCTCATATATACACATATATAGACGATTACATCTGATTAAGATGTGTAACTATAATAGTTTTCATTTACGTAAAATTAATAATTTATTTTTGTAAGTACAATAGATTAGCTAACATATCAAAAAATAATATTTACATACTCTATTTTATTTTTTTTGTAATCTGAACGAGAAAATAATTATCCGCCGTGATAGCAATAAGAATAAATTCAACATTTTCTTATTAGAAATCTCAGTTATAAGGGAGGGGGGACATTTTTCTTCGTCTTCTTTGTATTTCTTGGGGCTGCGGCCGATAGTACAGCCAACGCCTAATGGCTCCACGGTATGTAAAGATATGTGACGATCCTCACGCATTATAATATTTTACATGACAACGCGAAATTCTAAGAAAACATGATTGTAATTTCAGCTGTAATAACGAATGTAATTACTTCATATTTTATTTCGTAATGCATTGTTCATAGAAAATCGATTGACGTCACTTTCACATTAAATTCAGCAATTGTCGACTCTTAAAGACGCATTGAAAGACGCAATTTTATATTTCTAAGCAAGAGAACAATAGAAAATGGCACTTAAAACCTTCAAGATTTGTCTATATAAACTGGCCTGTGAGCCAACTAAACCATTCAATATTCAAAATTCAGTATTCAATATTCATTTCTTCATACTTCAATTGGTAATTCGCTCAAACTAAATTGTACCTAATAATAAATCATAAATAATTATACGTGTTTCGCTCTCTCTGTCGTCGCACTGAGGATCCTGGCAGATTCGTCGGGAACCTCAACACAGCACACCATATCTGACTACCATTTCTCTGCCGACATACCGAGGATCTGAAGACCAATAATAGAGCTGAGAACCAGTTATACTATCTGGAAATTCATCGCCTTATAACTGGTGATCATTCTCTAAAAATGTGTTGCTTCGGCCGAGATGTCTGAGCTGTGCTAGGCTTATTTGGGAGGCGTCAATGCAACGGGCGAACCCGCACCCAGGAAGTTGTAACGATATTGATTGTTCTCTTTCCTGTGGGATGAGATGCAAAGACTTGCGGACGAAACAATCCTCAAATTCAACACGCCATATAGCCCGTAAGAGTCCAACGCCTTACAGTGAGGCACTGGAAAGTGTCACCCAGTTGGCGGTCGCCTCTACCTCACTTCTAAATTTGTACGAATGTCTCCATCTCTAGTCTGGTTACGGATTTGAGGTTGCTTGCGAGGTCCACTGTCTGACGTAAGCAGTAATTCGTGACTCGAATATATCGCGGATCCGAGGCATCTTTTCCCATCAGTATCTCACTCGGGATCGGGTGGCCAACGAATCGTTTCTCAGGATAGGTGACATCAGGTCAACATCTACCCCCGCTGCCATGGAAACTGTACCTTCGTTTGCAGACACCCCTGGTTATTTGCCGATTGGGCAACATAGCCAGCAAGCCGACCAGTGCATCAACCGCCCAGTTCCGCCCGAGGTTTTCTCACAGATCCGCACCTCGGCTTCACCTATTCAAGAAGACTACCAGATAAGAGTTGAACCGTGGATTGGGCAGGCCAAAAGATAACATAAACACGGAACCGGTTAGCCCCTGTGAGACGCGTCTTCGATCCTAGCCCGGTAGTCCACTCACTGTATAGAGGTGGAGTAGTAACATGGATTTACAACTTAACTATGTAAACAGTTCCTTACTTTAAGAGTTTTAGCCTTAAATTAGCTAAAGCTTGACACTTGCACCAAACACATAGAGCGGTCACATTTTCCTTTCATATTTTCTGATAAGAACATCGGTCGTCTATTCGATGGGTGTGAGGTATTTGTTGAGGATATTATGTCATCTCATTAAATCTGACACAGTTATTATAATCCAGTTTAAGCAAGGCATGAGAAATCTTTGCAAAGGACGGCTTTGTGAAAGCTTTGGATTGCCTCTTTCCGAGCTCATACCTCCAGTA
Source organism: Micropterix facetella (assembly GCA_027564375.1). NCBI lineage: Eukaryota > Metazoa > Arthropoda > Insecta > Lepidoptera > Micropterigidae > Micropterix > Micropterix facetella. The sequence continues at coordinate 11,055,485 of JAOPUG010000376.1, read as the reverse complement.
GATTTCCTGTACTCTTCCCTGCCACGTTTAGTTGATAACTTTTAGGATACAGTTTTATACTCCTATAGTCGGTTTACTGAAACATGCTTGGAGCTTGGAAAAATAAGTACGCTTAAGTAAGGTAACATGATATATACTACACGCTATTTTCTACCCGCTCGCCGGCTGCTAAGCGAGCAGGCGGCCGCGGGGCTCGCGGCCGAGCGACAAGCGAGTCTGCTCATACCACGCTGTGAGTGAGAGGGAGTGTTGCGATTTGTGTGCTTTGAACGGTCTGTTACATTTATCACTCGGCCGCTGAAAAAGAAGTGGAGAGATTTTTTCAAAGCCACGATTTTTTTCTGAGAGTCGCTTCCCCGCTTGAATACTATCAATCAATTTACCCTAATATAAAAATAATATTCATTAATAAATGCAAACTTGTAGTGACATCAGTACCCCGCGAAAGAGTATTTTCTACTTCCGGTTACATTATTGATAATCGCAGAACGAGCCTAAAAATCTCTAAACTTATCATATTAACATGCTGTAAAACAAAAAAATATTTTTCCTTTTGTCTATATTCCAATAGAATAAAACTTTTCCTTACATAATAGGTCGGTTTTATATTTTTCATTGGATTTTTCTTCTTTGAATATAGCTTTTACTTCGCTGCTTTTATAGTCGCAGTTCCCCCATGTTCTTGCGTCTAAGCATATGTTTGGCACGCACAGCTTCCGTGAAAATAAAGCACTTTACTGTACTGCGCCTGAGAAGTCTGACGCTTTTGTAGAAGTTTAAGAAGCATGCTTCTCTAGAATATCAGAAGCAGAAGCATCGGCTTTTGAAAAAAGTAGAAACTCCCAGCGCTAGGACTTACACGCTAAGACATATTTAAGATTCCCATATCTAAGAAATATTTTTGTCGACTATGTAGATTCCTCCAGACTGCCGGTCCAATGCCCAGAGAGGAGAGTAACTGATCCAGAGGCAAAGTCCGCGTCTGTGGCCGTCTATGCACCGACAACACAAAATCGTAACAATGCGGGCGGGCATTCCTCATCTCAAAGTGATAACGGGGATGGATCTACTAAAAGGGATAATATCAAAATAACAGACTTCAAGATTCTTCGAGAGACGTCGGTGAAATTTTGTGCACATCGCTTAAAAGCATCGCCATTTAAAGTAACGACACGTATTACATACTGTCAAATAAATACCGGAAATGGTTGATTTAAAAACACCGTACAAAAGCTATGAAAAATGTATAATATGCCATAAATTGGTAACTATATATTTAATTGTCGCGTAGAGTATTTATTCAATCTGTCAATCAGTCTGTCTACAACTGTTAACCAACACCTAATAAAGTTAGTCGACCTCAAGTGTGTTTTATCCAAAAATGTCACCGGAAACATGCTGCTGAAGACGTGCACTTAGCAATTAGGACCCTACTTTCCTGAAATGTTCAAAACTGACGAAACAGACAAGAGTTTATGATTTTCATGCTAAAATTCAATAATTCTATCTCAAAAACTACGTCAAAGTCACTCGAAAATCAAAGTCATTTTGACTATTTTATTTGACTATCGGAGTGTTTTTTACTCCAAATTTCATCATGAACTGCAGAAAAGCAAACGGTTACCAAACAATATTTGTTGGATGTTATCAGGCGACTATGAGAAAACGTTCATCCGAAAAAGGCAGATTTATGGAAAAACAATTAATGCATATTCTACGACTGCAAAACTCCATCCGACACCTCGACTCTTGTACATGATTTTTTGAGCAAATCCTCTATGAATTTCTTCGATCAAGCACCTTATTCACGAGATATGACGCCGTGTGATCTTTATTCTCAAACATAAATTACCATTTCGTAGAAGACGTTTAGATTCCATTGAAGCCATAAAATATAATTGGCGAAGGTAGCCCAATGCCACATCGAAAAATGTCCATAAGAAGGGTTTTCCATAGATGCATTCATCGCTAGCGTACGTATATATTTCAAATGGGATATATTTTAAAGGTAAATTGTAATTGTAAATTGTAAAAGGTAAATTGTAAATTTGACTATTGAATCAATATTTGTACTTTTTGGAACAATTCCGGGTATTTATTTGACAGGGCAGTATAGTACCTATTTGACAGAGCCTTATTTGGCTGAGGTAGACGCCGTTTGCCTGTTTATAAAATTACTAAGCCCGCGTAGAAAATATGGGTTTATAGCCCGAGTACCGGGACATCGTAATAATTGTATATTTGAAAATAAGGAATCAGATGCTCTAGCCAGGGAAGGGTTATCGAGACCCATACTAGTCCCAGAATCCGACATAGTCATATGAGACTGTCTCCTTAAAGTCGCCACCAAAAAGTGGCTGAATAGAAACAGGAAATATATTGGGAAAATGCGCCTGGAATGAGGTAATCTAAAGCCATGGGCAAATCCTAAATTAAAATCAGAGTACATAATCAGAGTAAATACAGAGCACTAATCGGAGTACATAATGCTATCAACATAACATACCACAACAATCGGGAAGAGGACCGTTCCTCTTTACAGGAAACGTGGAAATAAAGATGTGACTGCTGTACATAATTTATGTTCAGTTAACTTAAGGTTAAGATTCTTATTCGAATCCTAACTGCTTACGGTACCAAACTGTTATTACTCCGCCTCTATATTGTAAACGGACTACCAAGTAAGGATTGAGGACCCACGAGGCCACCGTGAGCGTCCCATAATCCGGATACCTGGAGCGGCACAATGAATTTCTGCAGGTCAGACGTCAGAACCATCAGGCGATGGCTACACCATCAGCCGCCTCCCCCAGGAGAAACAAAGAAGAAGAAGAAATTCCAGAGAATAAATCGATCTTCAAATCAGGTGAACACAGTGAATACGATAGGCACTCTGCGTCGTTATTGCCTACCCGTCATTTAAATTTAACCCTTCAACAACATAACATGGTGCTTTCCGACTAAATTCTGTTGTAAACTATAAACGGCCAGATTAGTGATCAAAGATTTCTAACGACACATTTCCCACTGCTGTACCCCTAGCCTCACCTTAGCACAGTATGCAGAGAAAAGTAGCGCACTCTCATAGTGAACGCACTCTCTGGTGGCAAGGTGTGGCGGGGATAGGGTGCGAGGGAAGTGAGCAGAGGAGTACGTATAGACAAACACCCGTGTTTGCCGCTACGTGGCTCAGGGTTGTGGAAAGTGAACGTTTCTGCGCTGTATTTCTTACTTTTTTCTGGAAGTGTGGCGGCCATATGACGAACGCTTGAGACCTCTTTCTGCGTATTTCGTTCAAGTGAACTGATGGCGCCCATGTTACAATTGTCTAGTTATCGTATTGCGATTTGTGGTAGCCCTTAAGACTCGTGACATCGCTCGATTCGTGTTCAATTTTATTCTAAGAGAAGCTACTCTCTGTATACTATGCCCTAGCAACGCTTTTACTACTAAATTGCGGAGTGTTTTCTGCCGTTGTATGTTTAATATTTCTCTCTCCGATTACACATTAAATTTATATTTTTGGACATAACAGAAGAAATTGAAGTCGCGGGTAATATAATGTGCAATTCATCCATTCATTTATATTTTGACGGAGAGACTACGATGAAAGCTTTTCCAGCAGCGCACCGCCAAGACGTCATTGCGGTATTCGTTGCCTGAGCCGCTAAACTAGCCATCGAAAAAGAAATAGATAGGCCATTCCTTACAATCACTAATATTGATGGATTTCTATCTCTTTGGATGAGGTTTTTTTCATGGAGTTGAGATAAGTTTGAAACTTTATTACTGTGCTTGTGTAAGTATTTTTCTGAATGATTTAAAAAGTGAAAATATAATTCATTGGAATATAATATGATACCTAAATTGTATTAATACTTGTCTGGGCAATTATATTTAGATGTATGTTTCAACTTCAATTCAATTTCAATTCAAGTCTTTTGCATTTGTTAGGTTGCATTTGTTAATGCCGCCTGTGCGAAATGAGGGGGGCCTAATGGGGACAGCTCGAGTCTTATTACACCAGTCGGCATGACTCACAGTTCAGGTCCCATCCGGCAGCCTCCTCTAGGAGGTTCTAATCCGGTGAAACCTGCTTTGCGGTCGGACTTGTAACACCTCGGGCGGCCCTGGACAGTTGATGTATTGGTCGGCTTACCGGCATTTCTCAACCGACGAATAGTCAGGGGAGTCTTGTTGCGTAATGCTTCTTATGATGCGGGGGTAGATGTTGACCTGATATCACTTATCCTTAGAAACGACCTAGTAAGAGTAAAGGACGCCACGGGTCCGCGATATTTCCGAGTAACGGATTACCGCGTTATCACATCAGGTAGTGTTTGCGCAACCACTTCGAGCCCGAGACCAAACGGGTGGATGGAGAAATCCGTCTAAATTTGGGAGCAAGGGCACGAGGATGTATAACTGGGTTTGAACATTCCCAGTGCCTCGTGGTTAGGAGTCGGACTCTCGCGGGCTGAGGTATCGTTGGATTGTGGATATGTATTGTCCAAATTCCTACGCCCGAGCAATGGTCTTAATTCTAAAGTTGTGCGCAATGAGGAATATTTTCAGTGTTGCTGATGCCTATCCTATTGGCTATAGGTATCAATTTTATTGGCCGCCGTTCGAAACAAGGATGTGGCAAATATCTGAATCCATTCACGTAGCTTATGAAGCCAAGATATTTTTCTTCGTTCCGGACTTCTTCTACCGGCTATTTTGCCTTGAATTATTACATGCATAATTTTCTATATTTCGAATTGACGCATGACATGACCGAAGTATTCGAATTTGTGGATCTCCGTGGTTCTCGATAGTTCTTGCTCTAATATTTAAACACATCTTAACATATATCATCTCAGCTTATACAAATTATCCTCCGATGGGCTCACATTTCAATGGCTTCGAGATTGTATTGTGTGTTGATTAGTTTTTATCTGTATTGAGCTCTATTATGAAGCCAGCCAAATAACAGAGGCATGAAATTTCACACCCTCTATTTTCAAACTTCTTCGCCCCTCCCTCCCAATCCTATCCTTTTCCTTTGTCTTTGAAGTAGAGTTAAATTGAATCCTTTTTCGTCATTTATTTAACATCACTTCTTTTTAGTAATTTTAAGGAGTATTTTTATTTATAGTATTTAATTAGTAAGGCATCATGTATAAATTACACGGCAACTTCCCCAAAAATACTGTGGTTGATTGTAAGAGATTGTCATAGTGCGATAAATCTGCCGTTGTGCAATACCGAAACTTTTAGTCGATATAGAGTGATTATTAATATTATTGTCTGTAATTGTCCAGCGTTCAACCCCATATAAAATATTGAGAATATATAGCCATGAGATTGACAATACATTATCTCCTTGCTGTTATATCACTTCGTTCAAATTGCAGCTCAGATAAATAATGTTATAGGTCTCGCTCATGCGAATTCCGTAATCTGTAACTGTAGGTCAGTACTTTATTGACTATCATGAACACATATTATATTTTTGTGTTCAGCTTCAACTCATATTCGACAAATACCTACTATTGTAACATTGTCAATGAGAAACTGGGATTCTTCCACTCTGCTGGCAATTAGTACCTACACTATTATATGCACATCTTATATTGTTGAGAAAATTGTACAGTATCATCTGCATATTTTATACGGTTGATGTTTATGCACCGTTTCCCAGAGTAAAGATTGAAAAGCAAGGGTGATATTATGCAGACCTGTCTGACTCCGCGTAGTAACTGTACTCTTTCAACGAACTTTAACGTTATGTCACTCCGCAATGAACGTAGAGACTTTGTATACGAAACAATCCATTTCTCCAGTTCCGCCACAGCCCGTAAGAGTCCAACGCCTTACCGCAAGGCACTGCGAATTTTAATCCCTAGCGCCCTCACTCCCAGCTTTGGTCAAATTTTTCCGACCACGGTCACATGTTCGAGGTCGCTCGCGCGGATTCTATAGGGCGCGTCAAAGAACTTGAGCCCTGGCACACATTCGCAGGTCACATGTATTTATTGACTAATACACCTATACCTACCTGGGATAATAGAAAAATACCAGTAAATTGTATTTGGATAACTAATTAAATGTCAATAAGATGTTTTCAATGTACAAAGGTTGGCGAGAACTAACTAAATATAATAATAAAGCAGAAACTGAAAAACAATACCGCAACATTATAAACGATCTTATGAACATTGCATTCTTTATCCCGAAAAAAGATTTGTGTGACAAGTGCCACTCATTTTCCAACGAAGTTAGCCCTACGGAAGTACAGGTATTGACTCATAACCAACATATTTCAAATAAGGAAACTGCGCGAAAATATAAATCAAAAGATAAAAAAGAGGCAATTCAAAGTGCATCAAAAGTAGTATGTGCAACATACAATTTTCAAAAATTACTTAACAGCCCATCTGGCGAAGTGTCTCACTTTTATTATAAATGAAAATTATCGGTGATGCATTTCACTGTTTTCGACACAGGGATTAAATAAGCTTCTTGCTATTTATGGCTACAAAGTTGGTAAACGAGGAGCAAATGAGGTTGGTAGCTGTTTGGTAGATTTTATTTAAAAAATGGGAAATAATGGTGCAGTAGACATAGGGCTTCGGCCCGACAATTGTACTTGGCATAATCGCAATAGAGTGATATACATGTATGCCAGTAATAAATACAATATTGACATCACACACATATTTCTGGAGTCTGGTTATACGCAACAAGAAGCAGACAGCGCACATGCTCTTATTGAGGGATCTGCAGAAGGCAAACTAATATATACATCAGATCGATGGTATGCTTTAGTTTGTTGAGACAAACCTAATAATGAGTCATACCACGTTATGGAAATGTCTCAAGAGATGCTGTATGATTTAAAAGAACTTTTGCAAAACAGAAATTTCAAGAAAAACACTCTGAATCAAGGCGGCATCAAGTGGAATAACATTAAGGAAATCTGCATTAAAAGATCTAAATCGGATATTATTTATACAAGATGATTTGGATTCTGATTATTTCGATTGAATACCTTAGTTCAGACACGCCGCAACAAGAAAACAATTGCTGCGACCTGCAATGATGCATTAACACTACTATATTCGGATAGTTTGCCGATTCTTGAACCCATTTGGCACAGATTTAATGCATATTTGCGAAGCAGGATATATTCCTAAGCAATATCATGCATTTTATAAAAATCTTAAAAGGGGTCAAAATGCAAATAATGTCTCAGGAAGTGATGAAGAGGATTAGTTATTTTTATAAAAAAATTACGAAATAGCCTGATTCTGTTTTTAATTTAGATTAATATTGCTCTGAATCTTTTGCATTATAGTAAAAGTACAGCGTTATGTTTTGTCGATATGATTTTTGCTAGTTATGTATGACGCGCAGTATAATTAGATGATTATTAGAATTAATGTTTTGTTAAAAAACCTGAAAAAGGGATTTAATGCTATGGCGTAAACGTCGATTTGTTTTGTATAAGTAAGTTACTCGTGATGGATTTCTTGCTTAGTGATTGTTTAGTTTCATAATTAATAAATGACCGTAATTAAACTACAAAACTGGTTTTTGGATTTGGTACCCATTCCTCTTTCAGAAGGCAAATATTAAAGCAAATTACATAGGACCAGAGTATTGACATTATTATTGTTTTTTGTTTCTATATAAATTGTCAAAAAATAGTACCGAAATTGGTAGATACTAGGGGTACTCGTTCAACTGTGCTATCATGCTATCGTGTTATCGTGCTAAGACAAATAACACGGGTGGTTGAATGAACGCCCCTTTCCTCAGGTATGCTATCGTGCTAAGCATTGAGTTGTCAAAAAAAGTGTCAAAAAGTGCGGTTATATTTTTATTTGTTCCGCTTCCAGGGTGTTT
>JAOPUG010000376.1:10987027-10997519 GCA_027564375.1 Micropterix facetella | reverse complement strand
TCTGAAATAAATATTTTTTTTGTCCTATTTTCAAAACCTTTTTGAAAAGTCTGAAATATCTATGTACTTAAGTACCCTTAGGAATGATTTTTTTTAAAGTTTGCTAACATCGTCAATTAGTTCACTACGATGGTTCAAAATGTACCAAAAATGTAATCGTCGAAATTTGCATACATGGTCACCCTAAGACAGTGTGGCGACTCGCACCACAGTTTGTTTTCATCGATAATGCATAGAAGCAAATTATGTCAACGGCAGATCGTGGAAATAAAATATTCATTTCTATACAATTGCTGATTGCGAAAGACTCTTTTAGATAATGACATTTCGAAAGACATATTTTCTAGAGAAAAGAACAATAGTTTAGCCCTACATTTATGTCAAAAGTGCACCTATAAACATTGATATTGCACAAATAATATGCAGTTCAAATCAACCGCTCATCCAGACCGATTATACAGTTCAATGCAACAGTTCAACCGAGAGTATTCAAATAAACGCTGCTGTAAATCGTAACCATATTCCCTGTCATGGTATTTATAAAAAACAAATCGACGAAGACACAACAACCGAATTTTCACTCGCGATAACAACCACTCGACGTTGTTATAACAACATACTCGTACCTACATAGTATGTACCAGGTAGAGAAACGGCCTGCGTGCGTCCATTCAGAACGTTTTTTAAAAACCACTCATGTGCGGTTGTGTGTGTGTTGTGACGAATACTTCTTGAAACATACTTTTGTAAATTTGTTATTTTTGCCGTGGAAACATCTTCAAGTTAGGTACGAATACTGTCATTCCAAAATTATGAGCGACACTAAAACCGTCGAGTTTGAAACTTTTAACCCCGAGTATTACTGGACTGAAGACAAAGGGCTAGGCAGCGTTCGACAAAGAAAGATTGAAAGCGATAAGCAAATTAGCTGATATTTCCTCCAGCCCCCTTACGATGTAAGGGAAGGGGTGAGGGTGCTTAATCAAATAACGAAAGGACGAGTCAGTGCACGCCGAGTAATCTTGGACAGCGAGTATCATCGCTTAGAAAAATAAATTACTGTTTTCACGAAAACCTCACGTTAGTAGCCCTGACTAATCCATCCATTTATTTTAAATATACACGTACTCGTCATATAATTAATTCTTCAAAAGTAAAGTTCTACTGAAGTGCAACAGTTTATACTTGACAGACAGATAAACTAATATAATAGGAACCTTGAAAAGGTGAATTGAAGGTGGAATTCTCATTTCTTCTCACAGGCAACATTATAATATTTTTGTGTCTAAATTCAAATGTCGGCGTACCAACTGTCAATCATCTACTGTCGTTTGTTTCTTTTACTGGACTATCTATCGTGTATGTCAATATCAATTTGCAAAATGGATACAAATTAACAAACATCATGGACCTACCCAAAAATAGGTTTACACCGAAGCAGATTCATAGCGATATGCTAGAGACATTAGGAGAACCATGTACATCGTATGCTACTGCCAAAAATGGGCGGCAGAATTAATTTAAACATGGTCGGCAAAGCGTTGAAGATGAAACGCGTAGAGGGAGGTAGTCAAAGTCCATAACAAAGAAAAAACATTTTGAAAAATGTTACATTATAATGGCTGATCGAATATCGAAGATTCAGGAGATAGTAGAGATTCTGCACATTGAGATACTCGTCTGACGCTTAGTGTGTTTAGCTCTTCTTGAAGCGGAATATCAGAGTTTTTGAATATCCTAAACGTCAGGCGGTGGACTGTATATGTAGTAAGGGCTGGTGAGGATTAGACAGCCAAAGTGTGGATAAACCCGGAATTAGATAAGGATTACCCTGAAACACTGTCTCTTCTTGGTCTTCTTTGATTGCTTTGGTAATGGGTATCTACCCCAGACGCTGGCGCAGGTCCCGATGATGTATTCCTGTAGTACATGGCGCTCTTGAGAAAGACTTTAGTAAAATTACATGTCACAGACAAAAGCGAGTAATCACGAACACTCACGCAATATCGACTAAAATTCGACCACACATACGGTTCGCGCGGTAATACATAATTTACACAGGTACGTAATAAATGGAGGGGATAGTATAATTAATGGGATAGCATTTTAAGATACACCAGGCATGTCCAGGTTCTCCAGAGACTAACAACATTCTAAACAATAGAGATGAAGCGGTTCTCCGCCCCCCCCCCCCAAGAAGGCTAAGGTGCTGAAGTGAGGCCAATAAAGTGATGAACGCTGTGTTTTGAGATGCAAAGGGTTTGTAATCGGGTAATCAGGTAGATGTGGTGTACTTGGACTTCAAAAAGACTTTCGACAGAGTGGACAATGACGTCTGACTCAATGTACTCGCTGCTGTGCGTTTCTCAAGTAATCTGGTTGATTTTTTTTTGCTGATTACTTGAGAGGTAGACAGAAGTATGTGAAACATGGACGTTTTTATTCTAAGGTGTCCCATACCTGCTCCGGCGTGGTCAAACCTCGGGCCTTTGCTTTTCAATCTCTTTGTCAACGATCTTAGTAATCGTGTCGGCGCAATGTTTAATGATTGCTAACGATATTAAATTCTACATGACAACTGGAACTGTTTTTCCAGCGCGATATTGATGCCATTTGGTCTTAGATGCAGAATCAAAATCTCTCATTTAACTAAATGTTCAGTATGATATACACTAGATCGACCACACCTCTGATATATGATTACTACATCGCTGGTAAAGTGCTTGCTAGAGTTGTGAAAGTAAAGGATATAGGAGTTCTCTTCGATTCTCAGCTTCCTTATTTTCAGGTTATTCAACTTATTTTCAGATGACCAGTTGCCGACAAAATTATATAGACTTCGGAACACTGGAAATAAAATATAGCCAGTTTGTTTCCACAGAGTGGCCAATTTGCGACATTATTACTAGAAATTTGTAGATTAATTAACTCAGCAGTCGCATTGCCAAAAGAATGGTACACAACAGTCGCATTGCCAAAAGGTGTGCAGGAGAGACGACCAAAGACCGGGTTTAGGGGAATCATGCTGCACCACGACAACGCGTCTTCACACAATTCCCTCAGCACATAGGCGTTTGTTAAAAAAATCTGGTACTGAAATCCTGACTCATCCACCTTACAGCCCCAACTGGGCTCCCTTTGACTTCTTTTTATTCCTAATAGTTGAGGAGAAAATGAAAGGAAAGTTTTTTCAATACAGATGAAGCGGTGGCTGCCTACGAATCTGCCATATCTGACCTGTCGGATGAAGACTGGAATAAATGTTTTCAGAGCTGGTTTAGGCGGATGAAAATTTGCATAGACAATAATGGAGAAAGTTTTGAAAAAATATAATATAAATTATAAAAATAGGTTGTTCAATTTTGGCGTGTCTCAAAACTTAGATAGTGACCTACGTAAGTGGGGTTAAAGATAGTAAATATTTAATATTTAATTCATTACTAGTATATAATCAATGCTATATTTATATCCATGCTAAATGGATTAAGATTTATAGAAAAAAAGTTTCTTCGGATTATATTGTATTTATGGAAATACTGAATATGTTTTTATATTAAAATAAGTTGTGTTTTTTAAATTTTCAACAGTGCATTATTGTAGTTTCTACAAATTTTTTAATGCATTATTGTAGTTTTCTAGACAATATTTTGATCATATTCTTCTACCTGTGATATGAGAAGAATTTCATAGATATTGTTGCTTCTTAAGTTTAATTGCATAATCTGTGCTTTATGGTCTGATAAACCGGGGTTAAAAATCGTTTTCTTATGATCTAGGAATTTACAAGCAATATTATCTTATGTTGTGATAGATTGTCCCATTATTCGAGTGGGCTCGAGTGCTGTCAATTGTATAAGAAAAGTTTGGAAAAAGAATGTCAGTTTTAACTTACCACTGGACTCTTATAAAATTTCAATGTTGAAGTCAGCACATATATATTTTTTTTATTTACACTGTTTTCAAGATTATTTAATACAATGTGCTAGCTGATTAGAAACATATCAACATATTAGGAGATCTATAAATAGATAATAAAATTAGATTTCTGTGTCGAATTCCTTTACCACATATTTCGCATACTATTTCGATATTATATTTCTCTATATTTCGTATTTCGTAGTGTTTAATATTTTTCCTAATTAAAATACAAATACCTTCGATATGTGTGCTCCTTTTATATAATATGCTAGCTACAGTAAAATTATTCATATGAATTTGTAATCCGTTATTTTTTGTAGTCCAGTATTCTGTAAGACATACTATATTTACCTGCATACCCATTTCTTGAAAATATAGTTCTAGATATTCTAACTTATTATTTGCTTTTAAATCTTGAACGTTGTAATTTACGATGGAAATGCTCTTTCCATCGTTATTGCTGTCCAATTTCAATGAGTTTTTTTCGTGATGTCATCGGGGATTGATTTCTTCATAGGTAGGTTAAAATTACGGGATTAAAAGTGATCTAAAATCAATACAAGGAAACTCTTGGCTTCTCATCGAATATATTATTATTCGAAATTAACCCAGCATGAATTAATTTCCCTATTTAAAAAAAACATTTCATCGTTTATAACCACCTCTATGTAAATAATAATAAAACTCGTTCGATCGAACGGGCATTGGCTTTGTCCTTATGGTCGCATCCGTGGAGGTCACAACACCGATCGGCCGACACACGGAAATTACGAGAGTGTGTTTTTTAGCCGGCCAGGCGAGTGTGAAAGGTGTCACTAAAAGAATGTATACGGTCAATATTTTACATACAAAACGATGCGAGTTGACACTAACAGCGCCGTATAAAACGGGCATCAAAGAAACATTTGAATTTTCCACGTACGGTGAGCCGCTCTCGTGGCAGACGTCGTTTTCGATACTTCCCACTGACACCTTCATGAATATTCGTGAAAAATAATTGTTTTGCATTCCGAATGGGATGGCATACCTACGTGCCGCAAGTACTTTCTTTTTGTGGTATATTTAACGCATATACCACAATAACGAACGGATATATTAATATATATCCGTTCTATACATATAATGCTCCTCGAATTGTCGCGTATAGGTTATTGATATATTGATACAGATATTACTACAATTACTTGGCTTCAGGGCCAATTATATAATAATGTTGACTCCAAAATTAAATATCAGGGAATATCATCGATTTTCAAAAACATCCTGTACAAACTCTAATGTAAACCATGCCTCTTTTTGAAGAGAGAGATAAACAGTGGGTGGCCATATTAATAATAAGGACACTGAAATTCGGTACTAATTTGCACATTACAAAAATATTAAACTCCTAAACAATGCTTATTTTTTAATAATAAAAGTCATTGAATTGTGGTATTTCGCAAATAATAAAATAATTTCAGCCATAGAAATGAAATGGAACGTGCCGAGTAAAATTAAATTACATTTTTTGTCGCCACGGAGAGAATAATTGCGGTATAAATATGACTATGACGAAGGAATAGAGAGAGAGAGAGAGAGAGAGAGAGAGAGAAAGGGGGGAAATGGGGATAGTGGAAATATCTTGTGGAGTTATTACTTCGACTATTGTCGACATCGAACAAGGCAAATGTATCGAGTTAACAGGTAAGTCTTCCAGTCTTTTTTATACTATGATTTGATCTTGCCTTACCTAAACATGGTGGCAACGAGTTCCATATACGTCCACCGGTTTTAGTAGTCTGCCGTCTATCTCATTTTAGTCTACTAACTTTACTAATAGGCTGCGCCATAGAGAATTATTGGCATATATGCTCTTCAATAGGGCTCTTGAGAGGGTAATATGTAGGTAATTTTCGTATTAATACTACCGGCATGATTCATTGTCACCTTGGTACGATCCTCAGTTCCTCACAAGCCCCCAAGAAATACTTTATTGCATAACACAACAAAATGTATGAACCTGAAAATAAATAGTTTTATGTCCATATACATGGCTACCTATTTTGAAAGACTTCTAAAAATACGGAAACTCAGCTGCACCTTTTGTTGTTGACACCTATACCTTTGAATCTGTTAAGACATTTACATACTTACATCGGCTCTTTTTTTACCTGCGATAACATCACCAGTGAAGAGGAAAGTACGTTTAATACCTGCAAATAGGTGTTATTTTGGACTTCAGTCTCAAATAATATCCTGTCCGCTATTCTGGAGGATGAAGCCTCTACAATACACTATTATATCATTAGCATTCCATGTCACAAAACTCTGTTTAAGGCCCTTCGTCCACGAAGCTACTCAAAACAAACTAGTTACGAACTCAGATCAACAATGAGTAGCTTCAATGCCAGCACAATTACTTCAATCGCGGTCCATACACGACGCAACCGATGACACACTGGTTTGTAACACGTTAGTAACTAATCATGCGCGACCAGACATGCTGGTCGCGTTGCTATAGTTTTGAGGACACCAGATAATGTGCGGTTCAAATGAATGAGCAAGCATTCGTCCTAGAAGCAGAAAGCAGCTGTGCTTGTATAATTACAATTTGACGGAAAATTGATATAGGATTGTCACAGATAATGTATTTATATTAGTATTTTCTTGTGAATAGCAAGGGATACTATCCGTATCAGATTATGTTAGGAATCTTTAGACATTCTATAGAACTGCATAAATTTGGTGTCGTCTTCGCGCAGTTCGTTTGCTGCAACTGACAATCTGCAGCTGATGTTATTATATATATAAATGTGTATCCAAAATCTTCCTTTGCTTCTCCGTCGTCTACTGCAGTGAAGAAGTAATAAGTTTTGTTCATCGCTCGAATCGCTAGTCATGTCGATTATTTCCAAAGCAATAGGTCCTTTTGCACAATACCACGTTGAGAGACTGTTGTTCAACTGCCATGTATGACTCAGCGTGTGACAAATTAGTTTGTAACTTTAATTACTAACCCGTTCCGTCACTTTTGAGGATGTCGGAAAATTACTTATATATAACGACGGATATATAAGACAATTTTCAGAATGATGTCTGTCTATTTGTCTTTCTGTCTGCTGTGTGGATGTGTGTGTGGCTTTGAGTAATATCACACGATAACTCAAGCCGTTGCATCGATTGAGTGGAAAATTAGTATATAGTTATAGTCTCACTCTGGAATGCACCCATTAGTTTATGGCTATCATCTGTCAAACAGAAATGTCACTCAAAAAATGACAGAAGCCATATCTTACAGAATGTGACTTGCGATATGTCATTTGAAAGGCCTTGAAAAACTGTATTCAGAACAGTTAGATGTATGTATTTCTCTGATGCCACCTGTCACTAGTTTAAAAAATATGTTATGGGCGACACAAAACTTTCCCGGCGGTATACATCGGCCGAAAATGATTTTGATTGAGGTAGGTTAGAACTACATAGATTGAAATAATTTTTTGATTCTTTCTTGGAAAATACATGCAAATTACCTTCGTCGATGGATACCGCCGGTAAAGTTTTGTGTCGCCCAATACATATTTTTTAAGCATGATGGAATCACAAATTGTATGTCAACATGGAAGTATAATTCTGTATCAATAAGAATGATATGACATTAGCAAGTCCTAAAAACAGTAGATGTAATGGTGAGGCAGCCATGGTTAGATTGTCAATTTTCGTCGAATTGTTATTACACCAAGTAAACAAGAAGAACTGGTGAAAGCTGTTATATTCGCATTTATATTCCCCATGTGTAGTATATTTTCAGATTCAAAAAACTGTTAAATCGTGAAAGGCTGAAAGTAGGTTTGGCCATGATCATTTATTTTCTATTAGGTTTATTACGTTTAGTAATGATAAGTAAACTGACACTTTTTAGGTAAAAGATATCTAAAATTACTTCATATGTCTTATATTATTTCTCCAATAAAAAAACCATTGCTTACAGCTAAGACACCCTATTCTAATATTTAATATCATTATCTTTCAATGAAGAAATAAAACACATTATTAGATATCAAAACAATTATTATATGACTTTATTTAGAATCCATATTGATTAATTCGTGTCGCATAGCATTAATTATTACAAGATTTACATGTTCTTACGCTTATTTCACATAAAAGGTAATATCACTTTTCTTAATGTATTTCTTTATTAAGAATAAAGCATTGTATATTTATCAAATTTTAACCACATATTGTAATGAATTACAAACCAGGCATTTACAAAAGACTTTTTTTAAAATTAATACTAATAAGCATAAATATGGAGCAGGTTTGAGAGGAGTACGTTTAGGAGACAAAGTTACAATACATATTTACATAGTTACGTGACATAATATATTCAAATTAAATAATTATTATTCTTTGATTCTTATAATTAATTTGCAAAAATATTATTGAAAAAGTACCCTAGTAAGAATAGAATAACATCGATTTTATTATTATACACATAGTATTTTTTGTTGCTACAAAATTTTATAATTTCATCGAGAAAATTGTAGGGAAAGTACGTATGTATTTTAAATGTTCACAAAATTTTGATTTTTCCTGACGCGAGAGTAGGAACTACATAGATTTCAAAAAGTAGACTAGTCTCTTTATCGGAAAATATATTTTTAACATGGCCCCCTTCAAGAGTACGTTTTTCGAAATATTTAGTAAGCCATATGAATAAAATAAAAATATACATTTTTTACAATCGTATATCGATATAATATGATAAAAATAAACAATATGTTACGAACGTTAACAATCATCAAATAACATAAATTTTCAGTTCTTAGGATATTACAATAATATTTGCATACAATGTGCTAGTTCGTGAATAATGTTCTATTGCCATACAATTTACAAGATATTACAATGTGAGAGATTTTTTTTTCATGTTTTGGAAAGTAAACAGGACTGTTATTGTAAAAACATATGAAGAATATGTGTAAATAACCTTGACTTTGTCTTTAAAATATGAAATTTAATCTACAGAAAAATAGGCGGGTTATATAGCGGAATCTCTAAGAACTATGGTCAACTATGATCGAGACATCACGGCAATATAAACCCCAGGTCACCTGAAAACAGCTGCAAGTTAAGTGAAATAAATTAAGATATGTTTAAATCTGAAGATACGATATCAGTTATCCAAGAATATTCATAGTACCTAAAAATGAACCAATTTGGACAGACTGGTTAGTACTGACATCGTCCTAAAGATTTAAAATAATTTTCGTTTTTGTATTCTCAGTTTCATGGTTGCGGCATCTCACTTCAAATGAATGAAAATAGTATCAAATAATTTAAGTTTCATAAAAATCAATGGAGTGAGCTGTGCTAGAGAATGATTGGGAAAAGATGAAGATATCCAAGCTGTGGTGAGATTCCGAAGGTTTAATATAATTATACAACCATTCAAATAGCAGATACACGAACTTACGTGTAGTAAAGATCTAGGAGAGAAATAGCTGGCACAGACCAAAAGAAGGGTGATTAGACTGGTTTATATCAGCCGATTTTTTCTAAGCCATAACACGAGTTACTTCGTGGTCTCGATAAGAAAGAAAAGTAAGCTGGATTTGAAAAACATGAAGTCTGCGATAGAAAAATAAATACTAGCAATGAGCTGTGATTTTAATAATAGGTATCTAGGTAAACTTTATCAGTACCGATAACAGTTATAAACACGAGAAAAGAAAAGAATGCACGTACTTTACGCTGAATACTATCCTTTAAAACTTAATTAAAAATATCCGAAATCTTAAATCGCTTTATAATCAACTAAACGATTTGTAACATTTTAAGGAAGAGAAATGATTTAGAGAAATATAGCACTTTTTGTCTTGTGATTCGATTGTTATACATTAATTTAACATCATCAAATAAATAGGTAGATAAATAAACATATAATTAAATAGCTGTCAGTCGAAATTGTAATACTAAACGATTCATATAATATTATAAGCATAAAGGGGCTGAATTTGCAGGTCCAACTATCGACGTAGGCAGGGTGGCGTTGTAATTATGTTTTGGTAATTTACACATCGCAGCAATTTTGAATTATATCAAAAAGAAACGTTGATAATATTATTCGGATTTCATCAATGAAATATGGTCACCAGAAAAAGACAATGGAAATATGAGTATTGAATGGATGACTAGAGTTTTGGACGATTCTGTCTGTACATATTAAAACAAATTAGGTAAGTACGAGGGTGATTGCATAAATAATGCACACACTATGTAGTTTAATTATATATTTATTTTTGCTAGAGTATCTGTTTGTAGAATAGAGTTTGAATCTCAACGATTGGGAGGCTTTACTATTCCAACACATACACCATCTAGAATCTAGATTATGCTAATATATGGAATGGTTCAGCGGTGAGAGATCGGGATATGTACATTTTTCTGTCTTTAGTTTCGCAAGAAGTCACGATAATACCTAGCTTTGATACTTGTTATACATTTATTTATTTATGTATAGGTTACATATATATTCAATTGCAAGAGCACAAAAGAAAAGAAATTTACTGACCAGTAAAATTTAGGCATACAT